>JALIZH010015998.1:0-20348 GCA_030522465.1 Rhipicephalus appendiculatus | reverse complement strand
ACGAATAGCGAGTTGAACACTTGCGCTTTGTGTGTGTGTGTGTGTGTGTGTGTGTGTGTGTGTGTGTGTGTGTGTGTGTGTGTGTGTGTGTGTGTGTGTGTGTGTGTGTGTGTGTGTGTGTGTGTGTGTGTGTGTGTGTGTGTGTGTGTGTGTGTGTGTGTTTGTGTGTGTGTGTTCGTGTGTGCGTGCACGAACGGATTCAGAGCGCACTCTGAATTGTGCGCTGCAATATAACGGTTGTACTTCGCTCGAGCTGTGTCTCATCTCGCAAGCTGGTCTCGCGTGCCCGGCAGGCGGCGGTCTCATCTCTCCTCCCGCGCTGCCTGGCGCTGTTGCTATGGGGATACACGTTTTTCTTCTCGCGCCGCTCCTTTTCTTTCGACATCCTCCAGTGGAGGGATGCTGCTGTTGCCATGGGAACGGGATGGTGGCGGAGACCCGCCTGGCAGAGCGGAGAGAGAGAAGATGGCGGCGACGGGGGATTCCCCCGACAGGGCTGGCTGGCCGTCTCACGCAATGTCGTCGTCTCCCGTCTTTTCCCCCCTTTCCCTCGATCGAATCCCTTCTCTCCTTTATTTCCTCCTCCCTTCGACAGGGTTTCCCCATGATTCGGCCGTGGCTCTCCTCTCGTGTTCCTGGTCTTTTTTTTTTTTTTTTTTCTTTTTTTTTTTTTCCGGGATGAATCGCGAATACCTCTATGAGAAAAATGCAAGTGGCGATGTTTGCCTCGGGGTGATTGGTGCGGAAGCGGAGAGCCCTTGGCTTTAGTGAATTGGACGCCGGTGTTGCATCCTCTTTTGAGGAGTGGTATAGCGTGCGTATCGCGCGTTTTTTTCTTTGGTGAAGCTTCGTGCGCCGCTGTTGCCTAGATGCTGCCGGCCCGCTCTCTTGCGCCGATACGAGAGATGCTCTCACCTGCGTGTTGCGTCAGGGTAACTTTGTGAACGCCGCGTTGGCAGCCATAGACGGGACTTCCCCTTTTCGGGCGTCTTTACCTGGCGTTACGCCGGTTTGGCGTCGGCCTCTTCGATTTATTACATCTCTGCGTAGTATTTTCAGTCATTTTCTGAATTTTTCTGAGAGGGAAAAGAAAGCAGCTGGGGGAGAGTTCTGTTAGCGAAACCTTTTCGACGCAGCGGTTGCTCAAGAAGGGAGTGGGAGGTTACTGTGACGCGTACAAATGGGCTATTCGGGTTATTTTTATCGCTTTTTTTCCCTCTTAGTGTACGTTGTCGTCCGTTTCAACACTGCCGCTACGCAATGATTTATTATGCCGTATATATTTAGTGTCGGAGGTCGATTGCAATCTGCTCACGTAGCATATAAGAATCTCTCTTTTTCTTCCTTTTTCAGGCACGATCCTTGCGTCAGTGCTTTGAAAGCGTGATGTATTAGCTGATTGCGTAGCGGCTGGTTGGTCCGAACAGTGCGCTCCGTTCTCCTTACACTTGAAAAAAAAAAAAAGGAAAGAGATAATGGAAAGCTAATT
This sequence comes from Rhipicephalus appendiculatus, assembly GCA_030522465.1. Classification (NCBI taxonomy): domain Eukaryota; kingdom Metazoa; phylum Arthropoda; class Arachnida; order Ixodida; family Ixodidae; genus Rhipicephalus; species Rhipicephalus appendiculatus. The sequence continues at coordinate 18,859 of JALIZH010015998.1, read as the reverse complement.
GGTACAGCGTTTCTTTGAGCTTGACAACGGCGCGTTTCTCGAATTGCGCAACGGTGACTTTTGTGTTGGATTAAACGAAAATTGCCGCCGCCTGTTCCTTGGTGCTCTCGTGGGAATCTCCCGGCAACCGTCGACTTTTGGGAAGTTCGCTCTGACGTAATTGACGGTTAGCTTCTCCCTCCCTAGCGGTAAGCCGAGGAAGAGACTTTTTAGTGACTATTCGCCTCGTGTGCGACCGATGGCGGCGCTGCGAACGGCGCTCCGGTGACGCAAGGGCGGGGATTCGGCTTTTGTCGTCTGCTACGCTCCGGCTGAAAACAGCAGCATTTTTATTATAGTTCGCTCGCGTCGCTCGGCGTTCCTCGACTACTAGCTGCATTTTCTTCTAATGATATTTATTGAGATGACTGCTAGCATTACATGAATTCAAGAAACGTTAACATTTAACATATCTTCTGTATACCCACAGCCATCGCGGTCAGGTTCATGCCCCCGAGTTCGTAGCGTCGCTCACTGAGCTGGATGGCGTGAAGTAACTTACGTGAAAGCGCGAACGCCCTCGCCAAGTGAGTTAAAGAGAGTCTCCGCTGCTTCGAAATCGCAGCGCGATCAACTTTGCGGCTTATTCGCAAAAATCAGCGTTGTGTAAACAGACTTGAGATGAACAAAAATTCACGCTCCACTCCCATTTGTAGTCATGTGGAACTTGTGCAGACACGACAGCCGACAAAATGAAATCGATAAGTTCATCGACCAGCGGCTTATTGCGGACCACTAACATAATTGGGCGAGCTGGATGCAAACAAGATCGCTCGGAATGAAACGCCAGCAGTGGTGCGCGTGGTACAGTTCGACTCTTATGATTAGAGATAGATACGTTCATGAGCCGCATTCATGTTTTCGATCGCGCAGTGCTGCCTACTCGACTGTGCGAGCCTGCCAATGGTAATGACAGGATGGCGCGCACTATATTTCTAATGCTTGGGCAACGCGATCCGCTGCAGTGTTCGCGTTTCACTTGACACCGATAGTACAGCTTCGTAAACATTAGGAAAAATCGGCGAATATGTTCAGGAAGAGAAAAAAGAGAGCTCTTTCCACCATTCTTTTGGCCCCTGTGGCTGATAATTGTGATTCTTTACCGTGCTGTAACAAGATTGAATATTTTAAGGTGGGAGCCTTAGATTCCACATAAATTGCGAAAATTGACCGTCGGCGTCCCGCGTCGCCAGCGTCAACACGAGTGATGCGAAAATTCATCACATGATCACGTCATCATGACATCCCAGACCGACAAAATTTGTGACGTCATAACGTCATGTCACATGATTACGTCATCACATGACATCGTCGCTTTACATTGCCTCCGTGATTGGTGGGCCGATCTCGGAGGCGATGCAAAACCAGGTGATGAGTAGAAAGCTTCAATGCAAAACCGTCCAGAAAGCATTCGGAGGGGGGGCGTCCAGAAAGCATTCGGAGGGGGGGCGGCGAAGGAACAATACATCGACTCAAGAAAAAGATGGCTTTCGCCTTCGAGTCAATTTAGGCAAATGCATAAGGAACTCGAGTCTCTTTAGTACAGTGATCGCACCAAGCCACATCAGGAGTCGACCGTTGAGACTGATTTACAGTATTTTATTGCAAATACATCTTTCGATGCGAAAGCTTTATATTTATCGACGTTAGTATGATTACACTAATTCTGTTCAGCATATTTTCAGACCCCCCGTGAACGAGTGAACAAACGTCGATTTATTAACGTATGGATTAAAATATGTTGCAAAAAATAGAACAAAAACAAAAGAAAATCACTCCAGACAACCTACCGATATTTCATATCCCCGTCGTGCATCCCCTTTAGACTCACCCTGTTTATTTCGTGTTTCAATTTAAAGTACTTACGACGCGCTTACACAGCAGCTGCTAAAAAATGTGTATTTAATCAAACGTTGTTGCCGGTAACGCCACTTAATTTATTTGAATGACATCACACGTCGTTTGTCATGCTCAGAACATATGAATTGAATCGAAGGAGCAGGCTTGGCAACCGAACACGCGCAGCACGCGGTATACATTTATTGCGCTTTAACGCAGACATGGAAGCTGAAGCCCGAACGCTGAAGTCAGTTATCGAAAACGGGAAGGAAAGTCATTTTGAGTGCGCCACGGCCATAGAACAGTCGCGAAAAGAAAAATTCACCATAGAAGCAGATGTACACATGGATGGCTAGCAGACGACAACAGGAGCAATCGACATAGAACGTGCTCCTGACGGCAACTCCGCTCGATTTCGATGGGCATTTTGCTTGAACATTCAGTACAAATTGCTTTATCAACTCGCCCACCAACGTTTCAATAACTCGAGCGCGATAGACAGGCTGGCAGCGTCAGTGGCGGATCCAAGGGGGGGGGCGGTAGGGGCGATCGCCCCCCCCAAAGCCTGTATCATCCCCCCTTCCCTTCATTGCCTGCGTCCACCTCCTTTGCCAGGTTGCCTCGGCTATCACTGCCCAAACCACAGAGGAAGCCGAATGCCTTGGGCGTCCGCTTCCAATGCGGGAGCTACCGGACTCGATTCCTAGTGCCGCCGGACACCCGCCGGTTTTTCTAAGGTAGAAGAGTTGCCCCGGCATGACAGTCCGTGTTCTGGGTACTCCATTCTCGAGATGGTGCCCTTTTCTTTTCTCCAACTTCTTTCACCTCCTTTTCCTCTTTCCCATCTGCTACTTTAGTCCTCCTCCCCACCCCCTCGACAGGAGGGTTGAGGTGTCCTCCTTGACGAGAGACAGTCCCGTGCTTTTCTACAATCTTCTCTGTCCAAGAATTTCATCTCCTCAACCCCTTTGCTACCTCAGCAAAGGGGGTGGCAGCTTAAAGGAGCATTGACACAAAAATTTTGCATCTTGTTTTTTCTACGACCCACTTATCACGGATAGAAAGCTCGTTTGCTCGAGCGCGCGACGGTTAGTTATTTGTATTTGTAGACTGTTTTGTAGCGCCCAGTCGCAGTTTCGGTTTCAGAGAGCGCCGAGTGCAGAGTAGTTTTCATGAAAACAGAGTTGGCTGCGTGAGCACACAAAACCGCGTGCTAATGCGGGATGGGGTAGGGGGGGGGGGGTGCAGTGGGAGTGCGAGGCTAGCCTCATACATACATAATAGGGAGGGCGGAGCTGCGGCGAACCTTCGCCCCCCCCCCCCCCTTCTGAAGGGGAACCCTGCGCACGTCTATGTACGTGACCCCCAAATATGCGCTGTCGAGGCAAGGCCGCCAGCCTTTGTACTCCCGTGCAAGTCTGTCCCATCTTTCCGTTGAAAAGGTCTGCTAGGAGAAAGCGCTCGCACGAATCGTGCCAGCTAGCACAAACTGGTGGCGCAGGTGGTGGTTGGTTGGTTGCACGTAAACCAAAGGAGCTTTTCGCGTGAAGTGGCAGGACACAGTGGCGGATCCAAGGGGGGGGGGGTGACTTGGCGATCGCCCCCCCCCCGCCCCCCCAAAGCCACCGACCTCGCCCCCCTTTCCCCAGGACTATCTCGACAGGAATTTTTCGGCACGCGAAATTTTTTAGGCCGCTGCGGCGGCCTTGGCTGTTCGCGGCGACATGCACCCATCACTTGCCATCTGCTTGGCGCGAAGCCGGCTAACCCCCGCCTTTTTGAAAGCGAGCTAAACAACATGCGTGCCATTATGCACCTTCAGACAGAACTGAAATGTGTTTCCTGCTTGAGCATGCCAACGATGTCACACGGGCAGGGGGGCATCCTCCTGAAAATCGTTTATGAGTGGTGACACAATACAAAGAAGCATAGGCGTGCGCACGTGAGCGGGGGGGGGGAGGGGGGGGGGTGAGGTGCAAAGCCAGCTACGTCGTTAGCTCGCCATGGTGAATTCCGCCTTAGTGTCATTTGATTCGCCGATAGTGCGGTGCAGTGTAGTCTGCGCTATGGGCACTGTTGGGACTCCGGTGCGGTGGGACTCGACCACGGTGTAAGAAATAATTTTTCTTACACCGTGGTGCGAAGACAAGTGGGTGGGGGGCGTTGGGGGGGGGGGGGGGGGGGGAGTCGAAGACCTCGGAGAAGGCGGCTGTTGTCTCGAACCCCTGCAGGGGCTAACGCCTGCATTCAGGTGAAGACATGATCTGTATCGATGACAGCGTCTCCAGCGGTGCCTTCTCACGCCGTCAACGTCGCGAACGGCGCAACGTCGTGTTACCTCCGTAGTGTTCCATCGAACCCGTCCACGGCGGCATTCCTGGCTTGCTCTACCACGCCTGCAAGAACCCTCCAGGAAAATGCGGTGCTCTGTTCCTCCGTCCATGCGGAGATCCTTGGGGGGACTGACAGGTTCACGCGCAGTGGCGCCTGCTATAATAGAGAGTTTTAGCAAGTTCCGGAAATACGGCACGTACGGTGCGCAAATACGGTAGCGTTCCTTCTTTCCTTCTCTCTGTGCCTTTGCCGCTCCCCGTTCCAGTGACACTGCGTCCTTCGGCGTAGGTTGACAGGCAACAATCAGGCGTGACAACCCCACAGCAACTTTTGGGAAAGCTCTTGTGGTGTTGTGGTGCCTTCCCCCGGCAAAAGGTCAACTAGAATGAGTTGAGCGCATACGAGGACATGGACAGAAGAAGGAGACATACACACACTGGCGCTCGTATGCGCTCAACTATGTATGTGTCCTCGTATGCGCTCAACTCATTCTAGCATGACCAACCAACAAGCCCGCATCGCCACCCTCTTCAAAAGGTCAACGACGGGAAAGGGAGAAGCAGTACCGTCATACGATAGCGTATTTCCGAAACTTGCTAAAGCTCTCTAATGAATTCCAGAGCCGGTCGTAACAGCGCCAACCAGCCGCGTGATACTTAAATCGTGTTCTCCCCAGCCGATTTAACGAGCGGAGTCTTTCGTCTTTTTTTTTTCTCTTTTTTTTTGGCGCTCATCTGAGAAACCGGAGCTGATCGCGGAGGCCACAAACCAGCTATAAAGAACTTGGTGCGGTGCCCTGTGGCATCAGCGCAACTTCTTTCTCCAAATCGTCCTTCAGAGCATCAAAAGGGGTTTACTGCGAAGTACTTAAAGGGGGCCCTCCAACACTATCCAACCCCCCATTTTTTACTCGTGGGTTGTGTAGACTGATGGCTGGGGATAATTTTGGCATAGGTCTAAGCGCTGACATTACATGATTTAGTATTTTAATCACGCAATAAAGTCACTACATCGCTGCCGACCACATCAGCGCGTAGTGGTGCTCGCCAGAAACATTGCGGGCGGAAATGACGACACGAGGTCACCGCTTATGATTCTGACAAGTCAGGGAGGCTCATTTCTCACCTCGCTGCAGCCTCACGTCGCTGCCCGACCATGTAAACAAAACGGCGTGGTCAGGCACCACGTTGCTTGTTGCTGTGGTAACAGCGTCACCAATACATTCGACTGAACAGGCAACAATGGTTTGAGAGCTTCCCCTACGTACGCGCTTTCAGCTCATTTCATTGGACACACGAAATACGTCACAACAGGCGAGTGAAATGGGGTCATGTGACCCCGCGAAATTCGAGCTGAGGGTAGGTTTCTTTTTTTTTTGTATTTTGAATTTTCCGAAACGAATAACTTCGGACAGCGGGCTCCTGTCGCTGTAGTTCTTGCTGCACTAATCTGCCCATACTTCACTCTATGCAGCCCGCAAGTAAAAAATGGAGGGTTGAAGAGTGTTAGAGGGCCCCTTTAACTGTCGCCGATGTGTTAGTTGTACAAAACGCTTGTCACAAAAGGGAACTCGCATTCCAGGAAGACACCAGCGCGGCCACACAGCGTTTGGAAAGGGTCCTTTTTGTGTTTCCTTTCGCATTCCTTGTGTTGTTTTTTCTTCTTTCTGCTTTTACTATGTTTGTAGTAAACAGAGAAGCTTAATCTGGAAGAAAGCTCTCGTCTTCGTTTGTTGATGTGTTCCCCCCTCTTGCTTCGCGTTATGCCACTTTAGCAAAACTGGAAATTCAACAAGCCCTAACCACTAATCTACTACGTAGAAGCAAGGAAGGAGCATTCCTTTCTTTTTTTAGATACACATGCCTCCTGCTCTGTTAGTAGTCCGTACTGGCACGGGTTGCCTTTCAGTGTCAATAGATGTGGAAACCATTCAATATCATTCGTCGTACAGACTGTTCCAAAAGACAGCAACACAGGTCACCATCAGTGGCCACATGAAACAAAGATTATTCCGACATATTCACAAAGAGGGGATCAGCTTTGTTGAGCTGAAGCGATCCAGACGAGAGGGCCTGCACTGTTGACACGCTCGGCCCTTTCTTGAACTATGTCTCCAGGTGCAGGGATCGGTCACCATGCGTCTGGATGACTTCGACGATGTCTGGGGTGACTTCGAGCATTCCAGTGCTTTGTTTCAGGAAGGGTCGTATGACTTCACGAGCTGCGAAGTAAAGTCTGATTTTTTTCCAAGACAGAACACGCAATTGTGAAAAGGGGAGAGGAGAATCTCCCGCTCCACATCTCTTTGCCCTTTCTGCTTCCCTTTGCACATTTCCAACGAAGGCTTTCTTCGATCATCCGCCACGACGATTAGGCGCCTTTTTCTTCTTCGAACCACAACCACCACCACCACAAAGAGAGAGAGAGACACACACACACACTGAGGTGCCACTTCCAACAATGTTTATGAAAGGCTTCTTGGTCGCCGCCAAGGTACCCTCGGATGAGTGGTTTTGGGGAAAGAGAAGAAGGCGCTGTTTTCTGTCTTCCAGGTGGGGACACGGCTAAACGCCTACCCTCCGAGCAGCTGCGAATAATGCGTGACCGTCCTGCCCTCCGATGGTATCCGTGAATTTCATTCGTCGAAGAACGACACCATATGATGGAACGTAGAACCACACTCAAACATTTGCCCTGCCGGTGAAACTACGCTATTTACCATCTGCAAGGTGGCATCAGCTACAGCGCGATGTCGACTTGCTATGCTGTTGGTTGCTCAAAGAATGTTGCGAAAGGAGACAAGCTTTTTTGTTGTTCCACGAGGAAAAGAATTAAACAAAACATCAAACGGCGAAGGAGATACCTGCGTCGTATCAGGAGGAAGAACTTTTACCAAGGTAGGCCTTGCGACGTAAGTCGATCATTACTGAATTTGTATCGTGTGAACCTGCTTCCGCAGTTTTTTAGATGAAGCTGTCTTGATACTGCTTGATACCAATGTCTTAGTTGAACAAAACAAGAAGCAACGTGACATTAGCGGCTCGGGTTTCTCGGACGGTTTTTGTAACAATGATATCGAGATCGTTCTAGCCGGTTCGCCAAATATTTGAAACCGGCGATAGCAATTGCAGCAAAATCCTTAGTGTAATAATTTTCCATTTCCGAACATTTACTGCATGCACGTGCGAATACGATTCACCAGAGTCCTTCCTAACGAACAGCGGTTCCTCACTGTCGCGTTTAAAGCAATTGCCCTTCAACCTTAATCTCGTTAATTTCACCATCGTATGCTTATTCTAATAGAGGTGAAAATTTGGTCATAGATTCATTTTTAAATCTCACGCCGAAATCTGCACGCGTGACGCCAGGGATTTCAAACGGCATTTTTCGTATTTTGGCAACATTGAATTAACCTTCCTGAAATTGGTATGTTATGTCTATGCCCCTCGCAGTACGATGTACTTCATTTTAGCGATTGCAGCAACTACGTATGACCTAGTAGACGGCGTCAAAATCTATTAAGTCAATTTCGAGGTGACGTCGTTACCCACATTTTTTTTTTTCATGCGTTTTCTCGCGGTAGGAGTGGTGTTTCGTGAATTTTTAATTTACAAACGCGCGAAAAGTCATTTTTTCTTGTAGTGTCCTAAGCGAAGGAATGTGTCCAATGTATCTTCGCCTCCTCGCCCTTTGCCCTTCGGTTACTGCGGGTTGCGCAATACACCCCCCCCCCCCCCCCGACCACCGCCCCCCCCAAAGGACGTCCCTGGATCCGCCCCTGGGCAGCGTCGAGCAGCCTTCACGTAGCGAACGCGCGCGCGAAGAGCTGCATCCGAGTCCTCTCCCTGACGTCACACGCGAGAGGGCGCCACTCCAAGATCTCGAGGCGAATACTTTGTCGCCTAGGCAATGCCGGTAGTTACGATTTAAATATTTTATTGCGTGAAATCTGGGACATGTAAGCCAAAAAAGTAAGTTTCTCTCTCTTTATCAGGGATTGTGCCCTTAGTAACTATACCTTGTCACCTGGAATACACCGGCAGTTACGGTTTAGATAGTGTACTACGAGAAGTCTGTGACACGTGAGCAAAAAAAAAAAAAAAAAAAAAAAAAAAAAAAAAACATTAAGCAAGGCTTTAAGTGAGGCTTTTTTGGGTATTTGCGATGAAAAATGAAGTTACCGATTTAAATTATAAGAATGGACTACGTACAGAAAAAATACTACGTATTACACATCATGTAGTTGGCTACGAAAATAACTAGGGCAAATGCGGCGCGCTGATCTTTTGTGACGTATATTTTTTTAATCAATCAATCATTCATTCACATCTTACAGTGTACTTTACGTTGATGATACGTGTAAGGTAAGTGGGCTGGATTGACAAAGAGTCAATTTCATGCCTGACAAAGTGCCGCTACCCGTCCCAGTCGTTAAACCGCACGAAGAGCAGTAATGTACGTTAGCCACGAAGGGAATGATTCAGTATAATGTAGGATTCGTGTGACAATTTGCTATTTGCGCATCTGTTTCTTTCTCGGGGCTTTATTTATTACGCTACGGCTGTTTGTCTAAGCAAACTCGCCTAGGAAGACGTCCCTCTGCACTATTCCTTAGTATTTGCCTTTAGAATTCTCATACGAAGCAACACTATGTATGGGTGTTTACTACAATCTCCTGTGTGCGCGCTCAGATGTGAGTGGCCATCGTTTTACGCGTCTAGAACTGTGCTCCTCTCGCGGTGACCTCGCAGCCTGTGTGGCGTGGTGCGTCAAGGATCTCCGAGGTCGTCTCCCTTCGCCGTCGCCATCGCTTTCGAACCATCGCGCCACCCACACACAAGACGCGCTCGCTAGCGCACACACTCACACAAACAACTCGTAATGCATTCTCAGTCTCCCTCCTTTCCTCACTGTGTATAAACTGTATATCTATCTCAAAGAATACGTAAATTCAGTAATTATTTTGCAAAAGAGCAGCAATGGCTTTTTAAGTGTCTTTCGTGGATGGTCACGTGTGAGTGAGTGAGTGAGTACATCTTTATTAAAGGTCCAGTGCAGACGCTGAGGTTGCCCCGCGCCACCCGGCTACTCCCACGTGGGGACCGGCAGGTCTAGCCTAACGGCCCTGTCGCGGGCGCACTGGACGGCCAGGATTTGGTCCTGAAGGTTCGGGCTGCGCAGAAGCGCATCCCACTCGGTCTTGGTGTAAGTCGGGCCGAGCGACCCGCACTCCCCAAAGCATGTGTGCTAATGTAGCGTTCTGCCCGCAAGCGGTACAGGCGGCGTCGGGGAATTTGTGTGGATAAATTTCATTTAGGTATGCTAACGACGGGTACGAATTGGTTTGAAGTAAGCGCAACGAGACTGCCTGTGCTCTATTGAGTTTTGAATGTGGAATCGGGAAAGCCCGCCTCGCCATGTAGTAATACTTCGTAATCTCGTTGTGTGTGGTTGGAGTGTCTTTATGTCCCGCGTCGTCGGCGCTGATGTACAACATGTGCTGTTTTTTTTTAAATGCGAATGCATTTCATAGTCGGGCTATGTCAGGCATCCGGCGTTGGCGTTGTCCGCGGAGGAGGAGTAGGAGGATAGGCTGAGGAGGTGTGCGCGCCGGCAGGTGTTAGATGTGAAGCATCTTATGGCGAAGCTTAATCCGGTGGTGGTGGTGTACGGCGTGACCGCCCTTACTGCGCATGCGCAAACCCTTTCAAAAAAAATAAAGATAAAAAACCTCCTCTCTCTCCCCCTAGGCATCCCTCCCCGCGGCAACCACACCCTCACTGCGCATGCGCCTCCCCTCCTCTCTCCCCTGCTACGCTCCCCCCTCTCTCCTCTAGGCATCCCTGCCCGCGCCGTCCACACTCCCACTGCGCATGCGCGTCCCACCTCTCTTCTTCTCTCCTACGCTCCCCCTCTCTTCTCTAGGCATCTCTGCCCGCAGCGTCCACACTCCCACTGCGCATGCGCACCCCACCTCTCTCTCCTCTCCTACGCTCCCCCCTCTCCCTCTCTCGCCTGGCGACGCCGACACAGGCAGCGTCTGCTAGCGAGTTTCTTGGTTGAAAAAACCGACTGCTCGCGCTGCACAACCGTTCACTGTCCACCCCGTATATATGGCAATGAATCTTGACCTCCAAGGTGGTGCCGGTGGGAAATTTCTCCTGTGCGTTGTTGAACAATAAAAATTCGCAGCGTGCGCGTTAACTAAAAGCGGTCTGCGGCGGAGCTCGGCGGAGCTATATATGAAAAAAAAAATTAAAAATATAAATAAAAAAATTAAAAAACAAGAAAAAGCAAAAAAAAAAAAGGCGCTGCGCCGTGCTCCCGACCGGGCTGCAGAAATTAGGCGTCTTTTCCTTCTTCAAACCACAACCACCATATATAAATGGAGTGAAGCGCGCGCGAAATGCATTCGCATTTTCTCACGATTCCCTTCGGGGAGGTGGGGGGCTTTTTTTTTGTTTTTTTTTTTTTGCTGTTCTTTTGGTTTTCCTTTGTTTTCTTCTCTCGCGTCATAGATAAGGATGTGTGGGGCGGAAAGATGAACATTTCTGAGTACACGCATCACTCTGTGTGTGTGTCTTTTTCTGTAGTCACTTCGTCTAATTTCTGAAAGCGTGTATAATCTATGCATTCGTATCAACTAACCGCCATTGCAGCTTTACTTTAAACGTCTGCTTGCGCGGTGATCTTGATAGAAACGCGGCAGGTGAATGTGATGATGACGAAGTCGTCATGATCATATTCGCCTGCTGTGTTTCGCTCGTGGTGTGACGGGTGTCGTGTGAGGACGTCGTCACATGACAGTGATGCAAAATTTTTTGAACAAGGGGTGTAACTGAAGCTGGCGTTTTGACAAGCGGTCTGTTGGTAATGTCCGGTGTTTAATGGCCCAAAACTACGTTATGATTATGTGAGACGCCGTAGTAGAGGGCTACAAAAATTCTGGTGTTCTTTAAAGTACACTCATATCGCACAGTACACGGGCCTCTATCATATCGCCGCCACCGAAATGTGACCGCCGTGGCCGGGATCGAACCCGCGACCTTCGGGTCAGCAGCCGAGCAGTGTAACCACTACACCACGGCGGACAGACAAGCGGTCTTGTCTTCGAGGCTGCAATCAGCATTAAAGACAAGTCTGCTTGACAAAACGTTGGGTCTATAGCTCGAGTCAGGGGCGTAGCCAGAATTTTTTTCGGAGGGGTTCAATCATAGTTTATGTATGTTCGTGTGTGCGTTTGTATGTGTGCGTGTATACATACACAAGCAATATTGAAAAATATCGGGGGCCTCCCCCCCCCCCCTTTGGGTGCGCCCCTGCCTCGAGTTGAAGAATTTTATTTTACATTTCTTCAAGCTTCCATCTTAGATTAAGGGGCAGGTTAAAGAACCCCAGGTGGCGAAAACTTCTGGAGTCCTCCACTATGGCGTCTCACATAATCATATCGTGGTATTGGGACGTTAAACCGCATCAATTATTATTATTATCCAGCTTCCAGCTTCCCCTGAACTCCTGCCTTTCTTGGATCACATGAAAGCGTAACTTGCCGCCGAACTTTTATGTTTAATTTCTGTTCGAATTTTCTTGTGATGCATTAGTTGGTAAAACGTCAGTGCACGTGCACATATGCGCTTCAAATCCTACCGCAGGAGAAGTACCCTGCTTTGCGGGCGGCCAAAGGTGCGCACAGTTCTGCACGCAACACACTGGATACGGCGGCGTTTGCCACGGGCGGGCCTGCAAGTGCTTCGCCCTTAACAGGTAAGAATCGGAATTTCAGTGTCGCAATTTCGTGCACTCTTCTCGTCAACTAAATGCAGATCAAATCACCAAAGAAGCTGCGGCAGGCATATTGAGCCATAGTTGAGCCAAGGCAGACATATTGAGCCAAGATAAGTTGTCCGCGAGTATAATGCGGTGGATTCGCGAAAACGAACAGTGGCTCAAGCATGGCCTCCGAAATTGCGCGCCGGCAGGTTTGCCGGGGGGCAATCTCTGAGGCCATGGCTCAAGATCAGCCTTTCGCGTCGCCACCGCCGGAGACGCTGGCTGCATGTTAGTTCACTGCGCGTTCGCGCCTAGAGCGCCGACGGCCCCGAGCAGCCTCTGTGTGTTGTATTGTAGCGGAAAGCGTTGGTTCCCTTGTCGCGGCGTAAAGTCGAAGCGCGCCGACTTCTCGCGCAGTGAAGGCCGAAATTTCCAGAGCCCTCCACTACGGCGTCCCTCATAATCACATCGTGGTTCTAGGACTTAAAACCCCAGCAATTATTATTAACTTGTGCCCAGAAAACTAGATCACTCGAAGTAAAAGCAAAACACGCTGGCTTCGCTGGGTTCCGTCAACACAGTATGGGAAGAGCTATGAATTTTTTTCTACACCAATAAAAACCTAACCAAGCTATCCCTGTTAAGTTCGTGATTGTCAATTGGTCTTGATTGTACAATCTGGAGCAAGATTTTAGAAACATCTAACCAGCGGTGACGTGCGAAATTCTACTTTTTTTCTGATTCTCAGAAGCAATATAGGGACAGCTTCGCAGTAGTGGTGCCTAGCGTGAAGGAAGCGCGAAGCTGGGCGGCATTCCTTAGAAAGTCTAGGCTTAACTTGCATTGGCGAGCAAGCGCTACCACCTGCCATGGCGAACACAGATTGACTTCTTTCTTCATCTTCTTCTCTTTTTTTTCATCTGCCTATCTTTCTTTCTGTGGTGCATACCCCGTTTGTGTCACCACCTCCTCCGTTATTCCTCTTCACCCTCACATCACTCCTTTTCATCCACGCTTCCCTTTACTACCCCCTTGCTATACTACGCTGTATACATGACTACGCTATGACACATCTATTGTGTGACTATCCTTTATATGTGTCTCAACAAAATGCGCTTACTTCAACATTGACAGGCATCGATGTGGCAACGCTAAGTGACAGTAGCCGCTAAGTGACAGTTAGCCAGGGGGTGGCACACCGGGCACGTGCCCCCCCCCCCCCCCCGAATTTTTAGATGTGAAGCATCTTATGGCGAAGCTTAATCCGGTGGTGGTGGTGGTGGTGGTGTGCCGCGTGCCCACCCTTACTGCGCATGCGCAAACCCTTTAACAAAAATAAAAATAAAAAACCTCCTCTCCCCCTCTCTCTCCTCTAGGCATCCCTCCCGGCGGCAACCACATCCTCACTGCGCATGCGCCTCCCCTCCTCTCTCCCCTCTTACACTCCCCCCCTCTCTCCTCTAGGCATCCCTGCCCGCGGCGTCTACACTCCCACTGCGCATGCGCGTCCCCCCCTCTCTCTCCTCTCCTACGCTCCCCCCCCTCTCTCCTCTACGCATCCCTGCCCACGGCGTTCACACTCCCACTGCGCATGCGTCTCACCCCCTCTCTCTCCTCTCCTACGCTCCTCCCTCTCTCGCCTCGCGATGCCGACGCAGGCAGCGTCTGCTAGCGAGTTTCTTGGTTGAAAAAACCGACTGCTCGCGCTGCACAACCGTTCACTGGCCACCCCGTATATATGGCAATGGATCTTGACCTCCAAGGTGGTGCCGGTGGGAGATATCTCTTGTGCGTTGTTGAACAATAAAAATTCGCAGCGTGCGCGTTAACTAAAAGCGGAGTGCGGGTCTCTGTGTCCAGTCGGAGTCATCTGTCTCTCATTGCCCATTAGCAGCGATTCGCATGTTCTAGGAGGAAACACTGCTCCGTCGCTGCCTGCTTTGCGCCTCCCCAGTTTTCTCTCCTGCGCAACGCTGCGATGAGCGCCAGCGTCAACGCCGCCGCCAGTGTAAGCGTTAGCGCCCGCTGCTTCACATCTACACATGGTTCCCTTTAGCGGGAGATGGTGTAATTTTTTTTCGCCATGGCATACAGAGCGAAAAATGACCATTTCAAGAAGGTGCCTCCTCCGAAATCAAGGAGGTGACCCCCCCCCCCCCCCCCCGAAAAAAATTTCTGGCTACGCCCCTGCTAAGTGAGACTGTAATTTTGTCAGCAATGTGCGACAAGACGAAGTCAGTAACTGCTATCAGGGCTGTGATTTATTTTCTTCAGAGTACAGGACTGGACAGCATACTTTAGCGAGACCATTATGTTACGTGGTTCTTGTATATACGCATACCTTTTTTCTCTCCTCATCATCACCCCTCATCACTCTTTTTTTTTCCTCTCTCCCTTAACCCCTGTGCAGAGTAGCAGGCTAGAGCGCACTAGCTCAGGCCGATCTCTCTGCCTTCCAATAAATTATATCTCTCTCTCTCTCTCTACGCTATGACATGAGCTGCTTGGTACATACCCGCTTTCTATCCCTCTCACCCACGTCTTTCCTTCCCTCTCAACCTCACATCATTCCTCCTCACCATCACTTCTCTTTCCAACCTCACACTACATGACGCATGCATACAGATTTTAATTCTTTTTTTTTCCGGAGCAGCGTCAAGCACAGGCGTGGCGCTGTGGTAGAACACTTCCCGGCCACGCAGACGGTCTTGCCTCGATTCCCGCTCTAAACAAACATTTTTTAAATGTGAAGCATTTCTCTGCGTACTGCAATCATTTGAGCGTTTCTATCTATCTATCTATCTATCTATCTATCTATCTATCTATCTATCTATCTATCTATCTATCTATCTATCTATCTATCTATCTATCTATCTATCTATCTATCTATCTATCTATCTATCTATCTATCTATCTATCTATCTATCTATCTATCTATCCGCCTACGTCTGGATGCTCTCGCGATCGCCTTCTTAACTTGACGTCGACCAAAGTTAGTATGGCAGGGTAAGAGGATTTGACGAATACGTCTGGCTGGTCGTGACTTGAATAACGTGAAAATCCCGTCGTGTACGTCGTCGAACTCATTTCTCCAGACACGTGTGGCTCATATTCATATACCACGGGCCGCGGTATGCGGGTATGCGCCACTGGAGTTTGACAATTTATATTTATCCAGGAGTGGCGAGAACAGAGATTGGTAATTTGAATCTGAGAGCGTTAAGAGAAACTGGCATCAATGGCGTTGACAATAGTAATTTAAAGGCGACAGGGTTAAGGAAAACTGACATTGGCGGCGTTGACCCGACGAATGCAAATAATAAATATCAGTGTCCCAGCAGGAATCGAACCCAAGCATTCTGCGTGGAAATCAAGCACTCTACCACAGAGCCACGTCAGGCCTCGAAACTGCTTCTGAAAAAGACCCTATGCAGGCGTAACGTTGGTGAAACATCAATTGGGATTGCAGTGCTGGCTATTTAACTTTATAAACATTACATATGTACTCCTATGATGAAGGAGTCAATGGGGGTGAACGTCAATTGTATACTTAAGCGCCATCCACTGTAGTTGGTTTAAGTAGCACTATCCAGGGCCTACCATACTTGCAAGCACAAGCTCTACATATCAACATACGGCTTCTGGTGTTCGCAATACCCATGTTTCTGTTGGCATTGCTACACAACTGCAAAGAACTAGTTATATGAAACATATGAGACTGTTCAACATATGTCTGTGGGTACAACATTTGTACATATCTTTAGCTTTATTTCATAACATTTCGCTCAATATAAAGATTACAACCCAATCACCTTACCTCCGCATGCTTCGCATAACATCGATTCCCATGGTACTTGGAATCTGCCTTTTTTTTTTTTGGTGCTATTCTAGGAACTGCTTGAATTTTCTGGGAACGCGATCCGGCCTAACGAAAAGCTTAACAGCTCCACTGCAAAAAAAAGAAAAAAGGAACAGATTTTGCATAGAAAACAACAGGATTTTGCTATGGTTTCTACAAAACAAAAGAAAAGGAAAATGAGCGTTGCTCATTTTCCTTTTCTTTTGTTTTGTAGAAACCGGAGCCAGATTGGCACCCTCCCCGCTTTGTTCCTGCTGTAATGAAGACGAAACAATAGAACACTTTCTGATCTATTGTCGAAAGTACTCCACATTAAGAAAGGTATTTCTAGAAACGCTGTTGCGCACCATTGGTTTAAATTTAACAACGGCAAATTTGCTATCCTTAGGTGCACTGACCCTTGGGCACACCAACAGGAAAGTATGCGAGGCCTTGCAAGATTTTATAGAACAGACAAAGAGATTTAAATAATAATCACGATTACAAAGCTCTGCAGCTAACCAAACTAGACTCCAGGAAATTTTTTTTCTATATTATTCATTTATTTCCTATTCGATAAGAGTTAATTCGACCGAACTTACTGGTATTTTAACAAAAATGATTTTTAAAAAATCTTATTTTTACCCGAAACGATAAACTACTCTCTTTGCTAGTTTTTTTCATTATCTCTTTTTTTTAAGCTACCCGATTCTTGGCCAATCCCCCCAGTGTGGGTGTGAGCCAGAAGCATAGGATCTACATCTACATCTAGATATAAAAAACCTTCGCATCTTGCCGTCATCGCCCCCCTCACTCGTTACAATCTTCCTACATCTTTGTTTCTCTCTAGGTGATGACAGCGGCAGCGCAGCCTGGAAGTCCGCATTCGAGAGATCCCGGATGTCAGTAAGGCTCGCAAGAAACATATTAAAGGCGCTGCGTACTTGCAGATGTCGTGTGCAATGATGTTTAGGCAAGCAACTGTATAGGCCTAGTGGCGGACTAATCAGCATATTGATCGATCGTTCAAGGAGAGATCGTGCAAGAGCTGTTCTGCCGACCACGGTATGTGACTGAAAAGAAACAACACTGCCCGCCGCGATGGAGCAGTGGTTATTGTTCTCGGCCGCTGACCCGAAGGTCGCGGGTTCGATTCCAGCCGCGGCGGTCACATTTCGATGGAGATGAAATGTTCCTTCCTCTTTTTTACGTGGTTTTGTCTGCGTTACGCCAATCGACCCCAGCATACGACAGCCCAGGCCCCTGAAGTGCTCCGCACCTGATATCATCGTCCAGCGGCTCGAAGAACAAGAGGAAGAAGTCTTCTCCTTGGCGCGAGCGCGCGCTCAATATGCTACAGATGGCTCTGCTATTACGTGGTTTTACCAGCGTTACGCCAAGCTACGTGGGACGACAACAGTATGCGACAGCCCGGGCCCTTGAAGTGTCCCGCACTTAAGTGAAAGAAAATACTGGTGGTGATGCCACTTCGAAGTTTCTGCTCCAACTCCCCATGTCGTCATAGATTCTGACGGCTTCTTTTAAGGCCTACGTAATTATTTATAGTTAAAAATAAGTTGCCTTGTGCGCTAATGGACCCAGAGACTTAACATAGCAACCTTCAGGAAAATATATTGCGCCAATAAGCCAAATACGAGAAGGATACTTTAAAATATGTGATGTTATGCTTTCACTTCGGTGCTGCAATTTCTGTGTGAAATTCAAAAAGGCATATTTTTGCCATTTTTATCTTTTTGATGACAGTAGAGTGGAAGATAGACTACGATAGAGTCCATTTTCCTAGTACACAGTTAACAAAATTTAGTCTGCTCATATTCACATATACCACTCTCTGTGCACCAGAAAACCGTGACTACAAAATAATTTTTTTAGCCACTTCTGCGCTGGAACGAGACACGCAGCTGCACGAACGCACGAGATCTTACATCACGGTTGCTCCGATGCCGAGGAACGTACACCCACAACATAATACCGGCAGAAGGTTGGCGAGGGCCTCTGCGCTCCTGTCACATGCACATGCACACGCGTCCGACGCGTGTTTCGTCGATGCTGCTCAATATCAGTCTTCCGCTGGCCACACCTCCCGCTTTGCGGTCGTCTCTGTTGACACCAAGGGCCGGGTCCTTTCGTCCGCGTCGATCGTTACCTCGTCCTCTGTCAAGGCAGAACAGCTAGCCATAGCATTAGCCCTCTTAGATCCGAGCAAAACGGAAGTCTACACAGACTCGAGGTCGGCAGCCAGGGCATTCGCCTCTGGCGCCGTCTGTAGGGAAGTCGCCAAGATACTCGAAGGAAAAGTTCTTGATCATCACACCATCACCTGGTTCCCGGCCCCACGTAGGGTCGAAAGTGGGGGGGGTGCTTGTCAACGCCAACGAATTGGCCCATGCTCGAGCGCGAGGTCTCGCTTGCCGCGCCGGGCTCTCCGAGGCCGGACCGGGCGGGGCCCGCGACGGGTCTGGTCCGATGGTGGCGGAGACGGAACCCCCCCCCCCCACTTTAGGGACATACTATCCACCTTTAACGAAGTCACAAAACATTATCAACTTGCTCGCAGGGCATTTTCCTTGCCCCACCGAAACCTATCACGTCCACAAGCGGTTACGCTTAGGTTACTGCAAACGCACTCGTATCCCAGCCTTTCGATCTACAGTCGTTTCACGGAGGTCTCCCCTTCGTGTCCCGACTGCGGCGGATACAGCGATTTTAACCACATGCTCTGGGAGTGCCCCTCTTTTCAGCGCCACACGGATGAAGAGATTTCGCAAGACACTTTTTATTCGCTGCTCAAGAGCCGCGACTGGTTCCAACAACTCCAGGCAGTCCAGAAGGCCCACGACGCGGCGCTGAGGCTTGGTCTTCCCGTCCCGACGTGGGAGCGGCCCGCGGTCCTCCCTCAATGAAAACTGGGGGATGATTTCTTCAGGACTTTAATAAAGTTTAGTACCTACCTACCTACCTACTGTAAACAAAAGAAAAGTGATAGCAATACCGTTGGGGCGCGCCACATGCGTGCGC
>JALIZH010015997.1:0-51540 GCA_030522465.1 Rhipicephalus appendiculatus | reverse complement strand
GTGATGGAGCTCTGGAGCGACTGCGACCTGCCTTGAGCGTAAGAGGGCAACTGTTGTCGTAGTGTCAAATATTAAAAGATTTTGTTGATGCTCCAAATTCGACTGCAGATTAAATCCCCGGTATTGAATTAATTACGTGTACACGATGGAAGATTCGCAAGCTTTCTCTCTTTTAATTAGTGTATGTCAATAAACTTCGTGGGTTAAAGCATGGCTGATGGACGTAACTATGGGTGTTTCTCATTGACGATAAAGTGTTACCCAGGAATTTTTTTTGTAGATTATGCAAAACAAGCGTCATATTTTTCCTGGTGGTCACTTTTTCAAGCAGTATAAGTAGTGGTTAAGGCAACAAGGAATGGTATTTAGTCGAAACGCCCATCTTCACTGAACAGTACAAATGTGACATTAAAGAACACAAATAAATACATGCGTAGTATAGCTATCGAGGTATGGCTCACCATTGATTAATGTACTTTAAGTCCTGTTTATGTCACACGCGTTTCCTGAGGGCTGCTTATTCAGAAGATGATTTGTAATTTTTGTTATTGTGTACTTTTCCGTAAATGCGTAAACTGTGGTCTGCATATTAAACTGTATGTTGACGGGCACCTCTTGTTCACGTGTCTTTTATCTTGTCTCTGTTACCAGTTCTTTCACTGGTTCACTATGGATGTTCATAATGAGCAGGGTGGTTTTCGTGGGTGTCTCAAGCGGCTCTCGCTAAACTGACATGCACGTCGTCAGTGTTCGGTGGTCGACGCAATACAGTGACATTGAGGAACATCATTTTGCTAAGTAATTAAGATGGTGAAACAGTGAGTTAGCGTGAAAAGGTACTGATGGCCGCGCTTTGTACTTAGACGTACACTTATAGTCTCGTGGTGGAAGTTATCATGGACGCTCTGCGCAGCTGAAGAAACAATGATAGATAATGCGGGTGATGGCACAGAGGAGGTGTCGCTGAAGCCGGCTTTCGGCATATACCAACTTTTGTGACGGTGTTTGCAAGCTCTGGAAGTTCATCTCTAATAGAAAACAGCATGTCATATTAAAATAACCGGTGTCGTTTCAAAAGAGGCAGTGGTGCATTAAATAAGTGCGAGCTTGCTGAAGTATTGCCTTCACAGAATAAGCAAGATCACAAGCGCCGTGTACTTTATGTAGTTTGTAATCAAATGACTAAAATTGTTTTTGCGTGCTTTAAACTGTCGCGAAATTGTGCTGTAAGAAGTTTTTTTTCCTACCGGACACTTCATCCGCTTTCTATTGTGTAATCTCTTAATGAACTGCTCACGCACAACTGCTGAACAATGCATGGGAAGCAGGGTCATTGTAAGGCAGACTATTCTGCCTTAAGCGGTAGATTCTCTTGATAGGTAATGCAAATGAGTTCTGCGGAAACCCGCAAGGTGGCGGAAGGGTTATGAAAGGGAAAATTGACAGCCACCCGTTTGTAGCACGAAGCCACAAGGAAATCCGTACGGATTTCTCAGAAGAAAAGTTTCTTAGTTGCCGAAAAATTCGTCCTGGTCCGGGGTTCGAACCCGGGACCAACGCCTTTCCGGGGCGGTCGTTCTACCAATTGAGCTAACCAGGAAGCTAGCAATAGGTATTGAGTTGATAGGTATTGAGTTGGAAATATTCAAAAGTGCTTAAAAGGTATAGAAAAGATGCCAGCCTACAATTTATGCTTTAATGCAGTATTTAAAAGACAAGCTGAGCGGCTATTTGTAACTGCCCCGTCTGAAAGGGTGTGAACTTCAACACCATGTACTGAATGTGTACTGAACATTATCATATAGTCAAGGAGGTAGACCTAGGGGAAAGTACCTGCCTGGCCTTTACGGAGCTGCCGAGGATGACGCGGGAGTTCTCACGCGCAGTTCATTTTGCATTTGACGTTAGTCGGAAATAGACCTGCGATTCTAATATTTGGACGTCACTGCATCCTTTTTCTTAACGTGACTATAAACGTGTATGGAGGGAGCTTCACTCGAGCCCTCGTGAAATGAGCACGTATTCTCCTCTAGAAATACTGCACACGACTGTTACAGTCTGCGAAATAGGCAGATTGTATTTTCCCGGGTGGTGCAACTTTCGTTCAAAATTCGAATCACTCAACGTTGTTTTTGTTTCGTTTCAAAGAGCGAACAGTATTAAAAAGCACGCCATATTATGCGAGAGCTTGTTAGACTAACAAGCACTCTGCACCATGCCATTTTTATTTTTTTTACTGTACCTCCATGCTGCGGCGATCTCTCGCCTTCAACGGCTTAATGTAAAGCGAACGACAAAATAACATATCGTGTTCAAAAACGACCTAGGAGAGTAGAGGGGTTTGAAGGCAGATCAATCGGTGCATTTTGAGGTACATTTTACGCCTTCGATGTCCCACACGTTGGATCACAATGTCAAACGCCTTCCGACACAGAGGCGTAAATAGTCCTAGTGGCTTTGCATTCTGCTATACTGATGCGTGGTGATTTTCTTTCTTCACTTCAACACCTTAATAAAATTGCGCCTTTTTGTCTCTTCTTTTGCCTCTTTGTTTCTTTTCGTTTTAAGGCGCGGGTGGGGGGGGGTGGGGGGGGGGGGGGGCGCTGATTAGCGGCTAGTGCTCACTAACACGTAAATTTCGCGGATCAACCGTCGCCACTGAACCTCATGTGTCATTTACGCGCTCTCTGCACCGCCGTCTCCAGGTGTGTCAAGGCAAAGTATCGAAGCCATGAATGCTCAGAGGGGACGACCACCGCAACAATCCCGGACGCCTGCGTGGCGCGCGTGCGCCTCTATTCCGCTATAGCCGTGAATCGGAGGTCACGCCAAGCCGTTACACTACAGCAGTCTCCAGATAATTCAAGGCGTTCTGCTTCCTTCAGTGGCTCCTGGAATGACCGCTGCCGGTGTGTTTCTACCCTTACCCTGTACTTATGATTACACGAGCAAGATTACACAAGCACATGCCTTATGTGGGGACATCACACAACACCACGATAGCGTCGTAGAAAGAGGCACTCCAAACGCTCCAGCGACCGCGGCGCACGAGGAAAAAACCTTGGTAGCTTTCTCTCCAGCACTCGAGAATGCAAGTGTGTCATTCATAACGCAGGAACCGCTCTTCGCCGCTGCGGTGACACGGCACAAACAACCCATATCAGGCGGCAGGGTGACCCGAAGGTAAGTGCATTTACTTGCTGGTATTTTATTTAATGGGGTTTTAGTTCACTTTCGCGCAGTTTTATTTTTCGGTAGATTAGTAGTAGTGTGCATGCACTAACTAGAATTTACCATGTATTCCTCAGACGGCATACCAGCATAACTAGTAGATTGTGATTGGCCTAGTTACTAGAATGCAGCGCCGTTGTGCAGTGTAAGTTCAGCTTGCTAACTTGAGACATGTATAATGAGCGCCAAGCAAACAAAACAAAAAAAGCACGTAAGTGCAAGGTTCGTCAAACGGACAGGGCGCATTGTGAATTTCAGCTGCGTCCTGTCTGTTTCTTTCGCTTAGTCCTTCGTTTTTTAGTGCGCTAATTAGACACGTGTCAAGTCAGTAATTCTTATGAATTAGCCCAACCCTCATCTCTCTTTAGCTGGCTATTTGGTAAATTGTCTTCGTTACGATTTAGCCATCTCACAAATTGAAAGTTGTCAACTTTATACTATGAGTTAGGTGTCTTATGTAAACGAAACCTAAAGATTTAGGTGGTGGTGGCGTACACTAAAAACCCGGCGCTGGCGAGCGTGCAAAACGGTGCTCTCGAAGTTGCGCGGTCACATGAGTATTCGCGACTGCCGATTTGCAATAACTGATAATCTCAATCCGGGGCTTGTCAGCGACCAGCAGTTTCTGATACGGCAATCTCATATTTCACCGAGGTGTACTGTCATATCGCGTTGCCACGTTTCCATTGTTGCCTGGATATGAACGCATGGCCACCGTTGTTGGACGTAGCAGCTGAAGTGTTGAGCTGCTAAACACTTGGATGAAGGTCCAAATGGAGGAAGGAAAGAGTTGGGAGCAGCACTGCTCATTGTGAAAGAACGAAAGAAAGAAAGAAGGAAAGAAAGAAAGAAAGAAAGGAAAGAAAGAAAGAAAGGAAGAAAGAAAGAAAGAAAGAAAGAAAGAAAGAAAGAAAGAAAGAAAGAAAGAAAGAAAGAAAGAAAGAACTAATACGTCAGGCACGAGCACTTTACCTGCCCCCATTTTCCTGATAAGGCAAGGACTAATGTTTTTTTTTGTGTGTGTGTGTGTTTAATGTGTGTAACAGTGCCTCTGCCCTTATCTTTGCGGAGACCCTCCCATGCGTCTTGTACGCAAGGTGCATGACCTCCGGCGTAAATGCTTTGAGAAAGCTTTCTAGATACACACATTTTGTCTCCGCTAAATCGCCCAAGGCTAATTAAAAGCAGCCGTTAGATACTAGAATGAGACCAGCGGCGCTTTGTTAGAGGCAGGCTCATGCACGCCGAGTAGCTTTTTAGCGCTTAGTTAATTAGGAAAAAATAATTGTGTCATACTATCCAATTGCACTGTTAAATAAATGGTCGGACATCAGACTCCGCACTGCATTTGTAAACATCGTGCTAAAAATGTTCATCTTGAAACGATATCGCGAGCTGCTTTTTCTTTATTTCAAGTCTGCCACGCAAAAGGAAAATAAAGGTGCATGTAGTGCACGCAGTAAATCTAAAACTGACCAGCCTATTTAAATCGCTGCTTCAAATATGATGCTTGTCGATCATAGCACGTACAGCATAGCGTCGTCATCTTGGCGTAGTCAAATCTACTTTTGGCACACACTACGGTAAAGGGGTGCGTTGATTTAAAAAGAGAACATTTCCCCGAGGGTGAACATGGTTAAGTGCGAATGCACGGGAGCTGTCAGGCGAGGGAGAGCGCGCGTCGAGGGTGAGTGCAAACCTAACGGGGGGGGAGAGGCGCGCCAGCTGCATGGCGCCGTGACGTCACGGCGCGGAGAGGGTGCGAGGAGCCGGCGCGGCGCGCGCAGCCACGGCGCGAGGCGCCAGCTGCACAGCGCGCCGTGACCTCACGCCACGGAGAGCGGTGCGGGGAGCGGCGCGCGCCCGCGCAAGCCGCGGTGAGGAGGCGGAGCGCGCGCAGTCACGTGGGGTGTGACGTCGCTGCGCCGTTGCTACAGACGCTCCTCTCCGCTCCTCGCGCCGTTGCTAGGGGAGAGGAGGAGGAGCGCGGATGACGGCGGATTCAGGGTCGCTTATAAAGTGCATTCGCACTTAAAAACTGCACTATAATGACGAGGCAACAGTTTCCATGCACGTGCAGCTACCGAACCGTGTGGCGTCATATGCAATGCTAGACTTGAATGGCCTGCCCGTGTCACTTAGGGCCCCCGTAGAATATGAATCAGCCACCACACGTAATAGTCCCCGCAGAAAAAGATTAGCCCAAGTGAACGATCCCGCCAAGGGTTGCGTGTCTTATTTATTCTTCTTCTTCTTCTTCTTCTTCTTATTATTATTATTATTATTATTATTATTATTATTATTATTATTATTATTTCGCGACTACCGTACATGACTGTTGTCCCCATCGCTAATATGCAGTATTTAAAGACCTCTTCCGGTCTCGTAGAATAGCCTTTTATTTTCTTACATTTATAAATACTAGCTAACATAATAAAATATGTGCGTTATCAGGCGGAGGCACATTCTGCTTACCTACTAATTTTCCGACTTCCAAGGCGTGTTTTTTTTTTTAAGCTGTTATTTTGATTTTTGGAAACCGTAAATTTACGTGTTCATTTTTTTTTTCAAGTCACGCCATTTCATCTCGTGGTAAAACGGCGGGCCCCATTCCATGCGCGTATCCGCGACTAAAGATTACAATACGCCCGTGCGTTCTCAAGCACAAAAGAAAACGTTTCATTGCGAGCACACCTTTTACTTCTCCCTAATCACTGGAATTTGCAGGGCAAGCAAACGACGTCACAATGGACGAGGAGTCCTACCGCTATGTGGAAGGCGTCTGGATGCACAGCTTTTTCCAGGACGACGGCATACGTTCAGCAGTCAAGTACGAACACCGAGAAGGTGACATCTTTGTGGTTACCTACCCGAAATGTGGCACACACTGGATGCAGTTTATTGTGTACAACATTTTGACCCGCGCCGAGCCAATCTCAAACCTGGTCGAATTCAGTCTGAAGAGCCCATTCATTGATCTCTTTGGAGCAGCGGCTGTGGATAATCCTTCCAGAAATGGACCCATCACGACGCATCTCCCGTTCAACGCCCTCCGTCCAGTGGATCGTGCCAAGTACATCTACGTGGCCAGGAATCCGTATGACTGTGCAGTGTCTTACTACCACTTCATCAAGGGAATCACACCAAAAACTGTCACCGATGTTTCCTTTGAGAGGTTTCTGAGCCTCTTCTTGGCGGGAAAGGTAACTTACTTTCGCTCTAATATTAATATACCAATTAATGAAGTTGTTGTGCGGGACGCGACCGTCAGACCGCCACAAAGTCAATCAATTAGTCAACCGAACTATCTTATTTCTCCGCGTCAAATATTCGGACGACTGGTGATAACACCGCTGAAGTAAAGCTATTTTTCTAAACAGAATTTACATTAAATTGTACAGTTTCACGTGACATAACTACAATATAACTTGAACACATGCCATAATGAGTCTCCTTTGAAGGATCTTGGCCACCTACAGTTTAATAACATGCACCTCAATGTCGAAGCTCACGGATGTTTTCTTTCTGTTTGTTTGTATTACGAATGCGCAGAATTGTGGCCGCCGTCGCCGGGAATCGAACCTACGCCCTCCATTTTAGCAACGCCCTGCATCCCACTCTAAAGCACCTTGGTAGTGGTCAAATGCATTGTGAAGGTACACTTACATGAACGCTCCAAATGTGCCACTAGGAATTGATAACATGTCACTAGGCTTCGTTTATCATAGTGTATTCATTGCCACGTCACAGCCCCTTGCATCCTTGTGGTTTCACCATTTACAAGAATGAATCAAAGAACAAAATCTCTCTGTCAAAGGAATCAGTATAACATGCACAGATTTGCTGCGAAAAAATTCAAATAATAAAAGCAGGTTCCGTCAAGAAAATAATGATTTCCAGGATAACAATACACTGATAAATTAAAGACAACACGGTTCTTTCCTTCAAAAAAAAAAAAAAATCGGCCTATCCCACGCCTTGTGTGGATAGGTTTCATACGAAGCAGTCGGTGAGTAATTGTCTATGCTGAATCTTTTGACTATGAGCCAGGAGTTAGTAGGTGGAAGAACGTGTTTTTGTAAGTACATTATTTACGTGCACATCGTGGGCTTACCGGGAACGTCGACTACAATGTGTTTAAAGGGTAATTCATGGTGTGACGTAAAGTCAGCCCTTACTTTAGAGCGAAGACGTCAGCATTACCCACACGAAGTGCAATTTACGGTGCGTCGATGTGAATTTCATACGCAACTTTCATAAGCCTATTCCTCCGGGGTCAAGCAACGCTTGAATATAGCTTGCTGAATCATAGGACTGCAAATTTTATGTTTATTACATAGAAGTGCAGCCAGAACCTGCAACCACAATTGTCGTTAACTCGACAAGACGCATAAAAGTTAGATAGACATCATGTCAACTGCAATCGACGTTGCACCAACATCACGCCTTTATAGGGCCTCTTTTCAAAGCAGTTTCAAGGCCTGTTCTTGTTCTGTAGTAGTGTACCTGACTGCCACGCAGAATGCCTGAGTTCGATTCCTGCTGTGATCCTGATTTTCATTATTTGCATTCGTCGGGTGAACGTCACCGATGGCCCCTTTTCTTAACGCTCTCGCATTTGCCAATTTCTGTCCTCGCCGTTTCTGGGCAGATATAAACTGTAAATCACCTCTAGCGGAGAGGGTTTGATGATATACGCGACAGGATTTTGTGTTCGTCATGTCATGAGAAGGCACTCGTATTCGTCGAAACGTCTTACTCTCTCATGCCAATTTTGGTCTACTGAAAGCTATGGAGGTGACCACTGAGCATCCAGACCTAGACGGTTAGATAGATAGATAGATAGATAGATAGATAGATAGATAGATAGATAGATAGATAGATAGATAGATAGATAGATAGATAGATAGATAGATAGATAGATAGATAGATAGATAGATAGATAGATAGATAGATAGATAGATAGATAGATAGATAGATAGATAGATAGATAGAAGCGCTCAAAATGCCTGCAGTTCGCTAAGAAAGCTTTGCATTCAATATACTGTAAAATGCACGTGGTTCTGTTTGCACCCGTCACCTGTTTAGGTTCGTTTGCAGAGTCTCAGACAGGTTAATTTCCATCGATGCGTTTTCCGTAGTCAAAGAAAAAATACGCTGAATGCGAACTATACTGCAAAGTATACTGTACAAGCACATTCCTTGTCCGAGAAGTTGAACAGCCGCATTACGTAAACACATGACAGCGTCCTCTTTTCAGGAATAATAAGCATATTTGTCATTCGCAGGTCGTCTACGGCGACTACTTCGATCATCTTCTACCATGGTATGAACATCGCAAGGCTGCAAATGTCCACTTTGTCACATACGAACGACTCAAGGAGGACACCAGGAAAGAGGTGCTCAAGATTGCCGAGTTCCTCGGCAAGGAACACGAAAATTCTCTACGCCATGACGACGCACTTCTTGAGAGAGTGCTGAACGCTTGCACTTTAGAAAGCATGAAGGTCATGTTCAACGAAAAGCCGTCGCACAGCGCAAAACTGCTCGTCGAAGCTGCGCTAGAAAAAAACGAAGCTGTGTCTATCGAAAAACCTGTTGCGGAAAATAAGGTCGAGATGCATGAAGGATCGGCCTTTGTTCGCAAAGGAATCGTGGGGGGATTGGAGAAACTACTTCACTGAGAAACAAATACAGCGAATGAAAGATTGGATCGCGATGAAGACGCAGGGAAGTGATGTCATGGATCTCTGGAAGAACTGCTATCTGCCGTGATTATGTGTGGATGACAACCCGCGCCCTTAACCGGTATATATGCTTTGATTTTGAAAATTGACACTCCCTTTATCCATTGTGAAAATTCTCAGAAAAAAAAACACACCCCTAGGTGTAGATCTTCAATAAAAGCTCAATACTAGATAGTGCAGACTCAATGTTTGTACTAGTATTTATAAACTTCTTAAATAATTCGCAAAGCTTCAGCATTTCGTAATAGGTCTTTACTTGACGATATACCTTTTTTTTTGTTATAATGAAGATCCTCAAAACGCGTGGCCTCTTAATTAGCCATTCAATTACATAGCATGGTCGTCACCATATTTTGTTTGTCGAATCATCCCATATTACATCGTCGTGGGACAAGCACAGTTAGACTAAGACACCGGAAGTGTCGCTTCTGAATGCATTTCCTTATCATTTGCAAGAAAAAAAAATGAGCAGTGACTTAGCTCGGCTACACTATACGTAGCGTTAGCGACCTCCTGGCGACGCCGCTTTGCTAGACGTTCCTGCCATTGCTCCGGTGTCTCCGCAGCACGTTTAGCCTTCTTCTGTTCGTTTTTCATACGCTCAACCACTAACTGCCAGGCAACCACTTCGGGATTCGATGAGTTCAGCTTCCCCGCATTTCTGCGCCGTTATCAGCATTTGCGCTCTCCTTCTCCATAGTTATACCACACTGGCAAACGCCACCATGCCGGTCTGACAACTGGCTAGCATCTCTGTCCTTCCGTTTTAGATGTGAAGCATGTTATGCTCAGGGCTATGTCCGTCCCTCCCGCGTCCCGCGTACCCCGTCCCGCGTCCGGCCACATTCATGAAGTAGGGAAGCACCCATTATGCGAACCAGAACACTGTAGTAATATGAAGGCCGTCAACCCTACCACAGTCATCAGAGTCATGGCCGAGAGCACAGAGAGGCTGCTTAGCAATGGCTAGGCAGGTGGTGTCTGTCGCCCAGGTTGACCCCATTCCTTAATCTTGCTTGCATGTGTTGTGAGGGGGGCTTAGTCCGTCTCTCCTTCCCGCGTCCCACACCACCACAGCGCTTGCGCGTCCCCTACCCCCTCTCTCTCCTACGCTAACCCTCTTTCTCTCCTCGAGGAATCCTCTACTCTACGGAGCGGCCCCCCGCATCCCACACCCCCCCACAGCGCGTCCCCTCCCCTATGCTCTCCTACGCTCACCCCCCTTCATCTACTCTACGGAGCGGTGCCCACGTCCCACATCCCCACAGCGCATGCGCGTCCTCTCCCCCCTCTCTCCTCTAGGAATCCTCTACTCTACGGAGCGGCTCCCGCGTCCCACACCCCCCACAGCGCATGCACGTCCCCTCTCTCTCCTCTCCTACGGTCCCCCCCCGTCCTCTCCTCTAGAAATCCTCTACGGAGCGGCGCGCACGACAGGTGGTGCGACAGCTGCATACTCCGCTGGGGGGCGCCGCGGTAGTTCCGCGGTATGAAAATGACGGAGCGCGCGCGCCTCGTTCTCTCTCCTGTGCAGCGCCGCGATGAGTGCCCGGACCGCTGCCGCTAAATGAGAGCGGCGACGTTCCTCCCGCTCAAGCTAATTATCTCCCCGCTGCTTCGCATCCACACATGGTTCCCTTAAGCGGGAGATGGGGAATTTTTTTCTTTTCCTTCTCTCCCTCCCCGCTATATGTATACCCCCCACTGATACGTCTGCGCATGCGCCCTAAATGAGAGGCGCAATCAAGCGTCTCCGGCGCAGCGTCAGACGGCCACTGCGCAACGGAGGCGCACAGCTGGGCGCGCGCCGGCGCCAGTGCGTCTGCCGCGGCTATGACGTCCATCCCCTGGAATGTGCAGACGGGCGAGATGCGCGCGACGGCGGCGGCTCCGGTGCACCAGCTGTGCGCCGTGTGACGTCACTGCTCCTCGCGCATGCGCCTCATGGCTCTCGGACTGCCACGCGAAACTGCTCCAGCTCGGCCAGTGTAGCTAACGCAACAAAAAAAAGTGATTTGTTTTCTTTCCTTTAGACGAAAATTTACATAGCTCAAACTAATACTCCGCTAATGTATTTTGCGGTGCCACTACGATCACAGGGCGGCTTGGAAACTCGTGCTCTTAACCTGTACTCGTGATTTGATTTTGAAGATTTCGCTACCCTTTCAGAGTAAGCAGTTTATTTTGTCCCAAGCAATATTTTGTGGTCCTCTCCGAATAGAGGAGCAACTGCTAATATGCCGTAGGCTTTGACGGGTTAACGTGTAGCAATTGTGTTTGAATTTGGTGCGGTATTATATAAACCTCATTTTCACGCTCACACGAACGAAAAGCCGACGAGAGTTGCGGGGAGGGAGGGGTTGTGTATTAGTGCAATAAGAAAATCTTGGCTACATTTTACAGGTTACAAAGATGCAAGGGATTTCGTAAGAAGCTTACAAAGCTTAGAAAGAAGCAACGCTCTTTGAACGGATTTAGGCAATAAATGGACAGGCCGCACAAGATGTGTCAACCTCACAATGGGGTTGACTCGGGCTAGTTGGTTAAACATGATCATAAAAGTAACAGCCGAAAAAACGACGGACTAACACACAGGTACAAACGAGCGCTGGTTAACAGCGCTCGTTTTTTGGGCTGTTATTTTTGTGATCATGTTTCAACCATACCATCTGCACGTTCGCGGCATACATTTACCAAGCGACAAAGACGGCTATTACTTGGGGCTATTTAACGCTCACTTAAATCTTAGTGCAGCGCTGTTGTTCCACTCAGCCCTACAAAAGTATGGCCGGTGGGGTCTGAAAGCTACCGCGTCGTCGACGTTTGCAGAAGGACATCTGAAAAGGACACGAGAGGCACATATTACGTCAACGTGGATTGTTAAAATAGCGTTGCGGAAAGATCGTAGTACATTTTTCGTGTCAAGGAAATGATTAGTTCGAAAGAATATCGGGTTTTGATTGTCTACATACATTTAGCTCAATTCGAAACACCCGCTTCTGTGAATGGCCTTCTGACGTATCATTCGGCATGTGTGCACTGCTCGACAGCCAGCGCTTGGGCACAGTGGAGCAATGGGCTTCAGCGAAGCACACACCGACGGAAATTGAACTTGCGTCGTTCTCAAGGGTCACATCAAGTTTTTTTTGTTTGTTTGTTTGTTTTTCTGTATTAATGAGACTGAAGTGCAAACTGTCTTGTCATACACTGAAAGGGTTTTTTGCCATGCGTACTTTAAGTATACATGTGACTACTTGTACAGAGGCCCTACTGCGCCGTCGGGTTTGTGGTTCTAGAATCTCCCACTGGTGGCGAAATCATGTCCCACGTTTACCTTGATTTCTCAATTACAAGGGCATGCTGTGTATAATATTGACGTGCTTGACATTTCCCGAGCATGCACGTTCCGCTCTCACAACATATATTATTTCTGCCTTTCACTGTCGCTTTAACTGATTAGCATAGCAAGGCCTGACTTCCGTCCTTGTTGGTGCGACATATCTGAAGTGTTTGGCGGAGATTTATCAAGACGGGACAAGACGAAGAGGTCATACACGGGCGCTAACTTTCAACAAGTAATTTATTTTAATCCGCATCCCACATATGAATACAATGAAAAACGAATACTCAGACATGCGGAAATACAGTTGCATCGAGTAAAAGTTGTTTGACAAAGATAGGGACGTGATACTAACACATTCTTCACAAACACGATTAATAGTTGTTGATTCAATAATTAATTGAGCAGTTTCTTCAAAGTGCCTACGCACAGGAAAACACTTATAAAAACCTCTAACAAACCCACAAGTGCTATAATCTGTGGCTAACCAGCCATCGCTACCTAATAGGGGTGATCCGGGTTCAAATGAGACATTTATTGAAAGTTGGCGCTTGTGTGTGTCCCCTTCGCCTTGTCCCATCTTGATAAATCTGCGCGAAACAGTTCCGATACGCTTAGCATACACGGATGGGTGACCAGGAAACACTGCAGGTTTGAGTGTGTCGGTAAACTATATGCTTTTACACATAGAAGGCAGACGGTAAGAACGACTCGACGTTTCAAACAATAGCGGACGTGCGCTCATATCAATATTTGCACTAATCGACTCTTTCATCATATCTCAGCGGCCTTGCGGGCAACAGAGAGTAAGTCTATTGATCTAATCTAGCAAACTTGCGCAGTGAGTCCATAGGTGTTACGCGTGTGCCGTAAATTGCGTGTCGAAATGCTGGCGCGTGCTAAACTGAATACTCTTATCTTCACTCGCTAGATTGTGCTGCCTGTACGGATGTGCTTTTCGGCAGGTGAAGCTTCGGCGTTTCTTGCCCAATCGGACAGCTGTAGTGATCAGATCGAAATTGACTGCTCTCATGCGCGCTTGAATAATCGACGGCGTGAGCTCCGACGAAGAGGCGAGGTAAGCCTGCCAAACGCGAACACGTTTAACTTGATGCATGCTGTCATCGGCCGCACCATACTCTCCCCTCAACCCCGCTATACGAGAAATTCGTTTAATGAAATGGCATATACGTCGTTGCCAATGGAACAGTATTCAGAGAAGTATCGGTTAGAAACTCCCGGGATAGAATGGGAAGGCGATTGGCATCAAAGCCTAGTAACAAATCTGAGAATCATGTTCGGTGAAGAAATGCTCATCATGTGTAGCAAACAGTGTTTTATATGAGAATATTTAGGTATTTCCTCATCTGCCTTCTGGTCTCTCAAATTAGTTTCTGCGTTTCTATGGTAATCGGTGATGAAGCATTCGCGCGAAAGTCGCGCACGTGAAACTTTCTGCACGGAGTTTATGTGCTGTCGATAACTAAATAAACTTTATCGGGTACACGACTATGTGCTCGTAGCAGTGTTTGTTTACTCGTATGTATGCGGTTAAACGAGCGCTGATTTTTCGAAATATTGTATGCGTTCCATGACGCTCAGGCGTTACACTTGCGCCCTCGGAATGATCTGTTTGGGACCCCTGCGCCCCTTCAACTCATAGTGTTGCCTAAAAAAACCAGTCTAATTCAACGCGATCTAGTTAAAAACCTTGTTTCTCAAAAATTCCGTTGTCGGAGTGATTGGTGCAAAATGAGAGTGCTTCGTGAGCGAAAATTCAAACTAGAAGAAACAGATAAATAAATATATTCGGTTCAAGTGGCAATGGAAACCAGGGCCTATGCGCGTCAAGCAGGTGTTCTACCACGGAATTACGCATGTGCTTAAACTGTTTGGGGAAAAGTTCTGTTTACGAATGTCATGAAGCGCGAGCAGTCTCTTAACACGTCTAATATTTCATGGCAGAAGTGTGCAATAGCACCACGTGTCCAAACAGGTGAATCGCGCTACGAGTGGCTGGTTTAAAGGCCCACAAATTACAGAACCCACGGGCCTAACCATCGTTATGAAAACAACGCCCTCACCAAAGTGTGCAGCTGCGCGGGTGCGCCTGTTGCCTTGCGAACGGGGAGTGGACGTACGGTGCTCACGGACTGAAGCAGGAAAATTTAAGTGCAAACAGCGCACATACTTCCGTCTCCACCGTCTTGAATTTGGGTCATATCGGCGTAATTCTGACTCTAACAGGTAGATCAGAGCCAATACTCTCTTTAGAGACCAGATTCGTCGCGATATGTCGTGGTTATCTCGGGAAATGGCGAATACCAGTTATTATACTAAAAAAATGGATGTCTCTTTTAAATGCGTGAGTATAACGTACAACCGTGTCCACGTCTCTGTAGAGTGCGCGATCGGCGAGACTTGCTCTGATAGGCGGCCCCTTGTGGTGGTTGCGGGTCGGACGTGGTTGCCCAGAAGCAGGTGCAGCCTAGTAGACATGCAGACTTGACACGCACGAGTGGCAATGTCGAAGACTGCCCTTGTTTAACCGAATATCTACAAGAACAACACTTGGTACGATGCCTGTTTATTTTCTGCCATCGATTGGCGACCGCCTATAATGAAGATAATATTGAAGGGTTGCTGCATTGTTTGTGAGTGAACGCCTATAATCTTCATTATTTTGGGACCGCACCACATAGGGTGATCTATATCACCACGACGACCTAGGATAGCCGTCAGATACCTAGCAGGGGAACGGCGTGCACACATGGAAGTCAAGAGGATGAACAAACAACAGCGCTCTTGTTTTCCTGCTTTGTTTTCCTCCATCTTGTATGGCCTGTTCGCGCTGTTGCCTTTAATTCTATGTCCCATTTCACCGATTAAATTTCGGAAAGGAACTAACAGAGGTGTTGTTTTCTCGTAGCGCAATTCTGCACAATATTAGTAGCTTGATTGAACCTACCGCAGTAGTTCGTTAAGAGATCATTTCCTTTGAAATATGTCACCTAATCTCGCATTTTAATCATTTCCTTACGAGGTGAACAGAGTGAACAATGGATGAGGAGTCGTACCGGTTCGTCGAAGGAGTGTGGCTGCACAAGATTTTCAAGGAGGAACAATTTCGTTCGGCGATGAGCTACAAGCCGCGCGACGGAGACGTCTTCGTCGCGTCGTATCCGAAATGCGGCACCAACTGGACGCACTTCATCGTTTACAATATCCTGACGCGTGCTAAGCCAGTTGTTCACTTGGCTGAATTCAGACGTGCTTGCCCGTTTATCGACGCGAACGGCAGTGGAGTCGCTGAAGACCCCTTGAGAACTGGTCCTATTATGACTCATTCTCCTCTCCGTGTTCTTCAGCGAGCCAGCTGTGCTAAGTACATCTACATAACCAGGAACCCTTATGACTGCGTCGTGTCCTACTACCACTTCCTGAAGGGGATCACTCCGAAAACCATAACTGACATTTCCTTCGAAAGATTTCTGTCTCTCTTCCTAGCCGGAAAGGTAATATGCTCTTTTGATTTTTGCCATTTCTTACCTGCCGGTGTAATGATTACCAATATTGATGCGACAGATTTTCTTTGTATTCCGAACGGCTTAGAAGACATATTTCGTGACGAAGTAATATCAGAGGACAAGGTAAGCGATCGTTACTTCCCTAGGTGCTTGGTATAAGATGTCTGTTGAGTCCTAAAGTGATACCACAAAATCATACGACATTTCCGTGGAAATGTACCGACAGTTATTTAAGGGGAGGGGGGGGGGGCAAGTGTGGTAGGTGCTGCTGCGCAAATCCACATTGAAGGCCTTGTAATTGTTACGCTGCGCCTAGTTATGAAAAAGTGTAAGTGAGGTAAAGGTATGCCAGAAAATTGGTGAGCGTGAAAATGCACGGCTCAAGCTTCAAGAACCATCGCAGCTTGTAAGTTCTAGCAATTGACGGTGGATAAACGACATCACAACACCCGAATGAAAGGGTTCTCAGCTATCAGGGGCTTAGGCAGAAGCTTATTTGGGGTTGGGTGTGGGTCCGACCTTTCTTTTTTTTCATGTTCGTACGTGCGTTTGTACGTTCGAGTGTATAGGCCTATGTACACAGACACTAAATATTTATGGGGGGGGGGGGGGGCGTAAATCTCTCGAACACCTGCGCGATTTCTCAGCCATGAAATCGTCCTCCGACAGTGAAAATGAACACCCAGAAGGCTCCCCTCAGACTCTTCGCATGAATGTCCTAGCCATCAGTTCTTCAGCGCCTCTTACTTCCTTTGTATTTGACATAGG
This sequence comes from Rhipicephalus appendiculatus, assembly GCA_030522465.1. Classification (NCBI taxonomy): domain Eukaryota; kingdom Metazoa; phylum Arthropoda; class Arachnida; order Ixodida; family Ixodidae; genus Rhipicephalus; species Rhipicephalus appendiculatus. The sequence continues at coordinate 34,927 of JALIZH010015997.1, read as the reverse complement.
GAGGGCCCGAATATTCAAGATTGATGCGCGCTGTCCTAAATGACACCTTGTTTGGAGAATGACTATTGTCGCTCTTACTAAATTTCCTGATAATTTTTCAGCAATCCTTTGGAATCATTTTTTTTAATTGAAAACGTATATGTCCGTGTGACGTCCATCTTGCGTGAACGTCCGGTTGTAACAAAACCTTCGTGACCGAGTGATGGCTTCCTGTTTGAAAGTCAATTAAAACAGCTCTGTCGCACACCCTAAAAAATGAATTTTACCATTTTCACAGCTTAGGTCATTCATGTTCAAAACCGACCTGCCGAAACCCAACTTGACTTTGCCAAGTTACAAGCACAACTTACAGCGTCGTGCGAGCTAGTCAACTTGCACTGTAACATCGCTAATTGACGACGAATTGTCATGAACGTATAAGAAGCAAGGTTGTTAATAGTAGATCAGTAATAACTGTTCAAGTTTAACGTCCCAAAACCACCACGTGATTATAAGACATGCCGTTGTGGAGGGTTCCGGAAATATTGACCACCCGGGATTCTTTAACGTGACCTTAAATCTATGTACACGGGCCTCAAGCATATTCTCCTCCATCGGAAATGCGGCCGCTTCAGCCGTGATTCGATCCCGCAACCTACGGGTCAACAGTCGAAAATCATAAACACAAGACCACCGTGGCGGGTAGTGGTACAGTCTAAACATTCCGAGACACCACTCTTTCGCTTGGAATACACGCAAGCCCCAGACTTCAGTGCATCCGTAACTTTTCTTCTATATTTTTACAGCTCGTCTACGGCGACTACTTCGATCACTTGTTGCCATGGTACGAACGCCGAGGCAGACGCCAACGTCCTTTTTCTTACGTACGAAGAAATGAAGGCGGATACCAGAGGGCAGGTTCTGAAAATCGCCTGACTTTCTAGGGCAGGACCAACACGGTGCTGCGCTTCGCCGGGACGAAGCTGTCTTGAGGCAGATACTCGATGCATGCAGCTTGGGCAACATGCGGATCGTCTACAAGGATATGCCGATAGATAGGACAAAGAAAAGTCCCGTCTCGGCGAAAGCCTCATCCCTAGAAGCGTCGAGCGCAGCTACACAGAATGGCAACGTCGAAATGCATCAGAGCCCCGGCTTTATACGCAAGGGAATTGTCGGTGACTGGAGAAACCATTTTACGCCCGAGCAAACGCGGCGTATGAAGGAATGGGTCGCCACAAGGACCGATGGAAGTGACGTCATGTCACTCTGGAAGGACTGCGATCTGCCATAGCTTACCTATCTGACATTGAGACTGACTTGATCGTGGTATCTTATCAGCTTTTTTTTACCAGTGCATTTATATCTTCACAGCCTCATTTATTTAGCATAAGTGTCTTATCACGGATAATTCATAAAAACGTGTTTGATCCATACGCCTATGCTTTCTTGTTAATTTTTTTTAGAGTAAACAAAAAATAATGCAAATGATTTCTGCGGAAACCCGCAAGGTGGCGGAAGGGTTAATAAAGGGAAAATAGACAACCACCCATTTGTAGCCACCCCCCCCCCCTTCCGCCACCTTGCGGGTTTCCGCAGAAATCATTTGCATTACTTGTGTCCATGTGCTTCGAGTTATCGATGGATTCGCCCTCGCGCTGCCAATTGCTATCTTCCTGGTTAGCTCAATTGGTAGAGCGACCGCCCCGGATAGGCGTTGGTCCCGGGTTCGAACCCCGGACCAGGACGAATTTTTCGGCGAACTAAGAAGCTTTTCTTTCTGAGAAATCCGTATGGATTTCCTTGTGGCTTCGTGCTACAAATGGGTGGTTGTCTATTTTCCCTTTATTAAACAAAGAATGCGGCGAGATAGTTCTCCTATGGTTTTCTTTCCAGCTTGAATAAAGTCGCCTACAATATTGTATTGGAAAACTTACTGCTAAGTTTGATGCATAGCATCAACTCAAATTACGCAGCATCTGAAGCGTTGATGAGTGCAAATAACCGATAATTAACATCGTGCGATGGAAAAATAATTACTTCTCTTGTTCACCCTGTTTCTCTCAATATTGATGATACAAAATAAACAGGATAAATATCATGAGGTAATAAAAAAATGCGGACGTGCCTACGGAGCAGGTTTCTCTATCCATAATTTTTTTTTCTTAATGAACGCACTGTGCGAATATAATAAAATATTACTGTAGCGTGTCACAGAAACATTTCTGGCAAATCCGACAAGTTTCGCAGATACACTGGTGGCATGGCATAATTTAGAACCGTTGCGCAATTCAAGTCTCTTGCATGTCGTAACCAATGACTGTTTATATGTTTCACTCGAAACTTTCTAGTTTCTTTGGACTTTATACTGTTCGACTGTGTTTATACAACAAGAATTCTTCTTGCTATACCACTACAGAAATTTCTGGCAATTTTTAAATATGTTCAGGGTATTTAATGCGCGGCCATCTCGTTCGTTAGCTACACGCTTGACATTCATAGGCAGAAACAAATCATTCTACCATTTATATCTTGTCGGACAAGAATTCACAAATGAGGTAGTTGTGCCCCTACTTCAGCGATTGCGGATGCCTTTCGTGAAGGTTAATAATACTGCAATGCGAGAAGACAACGTATGGTTGTCTCGATTTTGCAGTCGTATGAATGCTGAGATAGACATTCATCAGATAATTTTTCTGCATTTTTGCGCAACATTGACCCAGAGTTGGACCCTATTCTTCATATTAATCAGTTTGGAATGTCGTGCTTGATAACGCACATACGACTAGGCGTACCATTTCATATGCTACAGCTGGGATATCAGTAGGCTAATATGATAACATTTTTGTTTTCTTTTTAGTTCATGACGGGATACAGTTCCCCGTATATTAATTTAAAACAAGATATCTCACGAATAACATGGGCGATTTGTCTCCCAGCTGAGTTATCTGCGCAGTGACGTTGTTCTGCATTTGTATGGGAAGAATGCCTTGCTATTGTTAAGCGAAATATAGGTTTCTAGTGTTATTATAACTTCGAACATACAAGCAAAGAGAAATTCCGCTAAACAATGAGCCCACCTTGTAGATTTCTCTGAACCACTGGCACACATTTGATACTTTAAGAACGCCATTCGCGATCTTCCTGAGAAGGAAGAGAAGGAAACAGGGCTTGAACCTTTCCGTTAGTTGTATACGTTGCCATGGACAGCAAAGCAATTCAAGACAAATTGTAACGATGAACATGTAACTCATGATGGATATAAGCTCATGAACATGAACTCATAATGTAGATGATGGCCGTTTGCAGGGTTGCCGTTGGATGGATATGAAAAGCCGCCAGAACTCACGCCAAAAGTAGCCAAAGTAGCCATGTCATTTGTTATTATCGCCAAATTTCGAGCCAAATAGAACAGAAGCGGTATTATCAACAGAGTCTTTACTGCTGATGAATAAATAAAACCATTTTGAATAAGTAAAACCACAAGTTTAAAAAACAGCCTTGGCGCGAACTGGAAATTTTCGTCACCAACGGGGTCCAAAAGAAGCCAATTTGGCGCAAAGTAGCCACCAACGGCAACCCTGGCCGTTTGTTGCCAACCAGTGCCATTAAATGGGGCAATAATTATGCACATACTGCACACGCTTTAACTGTAACGAAATTATGTCCTCTTAGAAATGCTGTTAGTGATCATTGCGATTGCATATGGTAGCATTGATAGTGTCTATTAATCTCCCTACACGATGCCAAACTTCATGGCGACCCAGCTACAAAATAGTGAATTGTTGGGCTAGTTGGTTCGACGTTTGGCATTTGAGAGCGAATGCTTGAAAGGAGGAACCCACCTAGCTGATACTATTCGTCCAATGTGGTGACGAAGTGAACTTTTCAATCCATGAACTACACATAACGGCAATGAGATAGCCTGGTGACGACATGCCAAAAGTGCGCTACAAACTCAAACGTACGGAACGGCGCAAGTCAACCTTCAGACGTTCAGTAGTTGAGATTCATGTACCTGAACATTTAATTGGCTTGAGCACCTTCAGCTGAGAATCTAGCAAGCAGCGGCTCTATATTCGCTCGTCTCCCGCGAAGTACTTTTCGAACAATCGACCACGCCAAATCCGTCTGCACATGCGGGAAATGCTAGAGACAGTACATTGACTTATTATTGCGATAGCAATTATATGGACACTTTCGGCTGGTTTTCGCCGTCGGCGTCGCCGTTGGCCGCCGCCGGTGTCCGCCGCCGTCATTTGCCGTATATGTATATGTATATATATAACTGGCCCCGCCCGTCGTTCGTGAGCGTGGAAAGACGCAGGGGGGGGGGGGGGTGCCTCGAGCGACCTTCGATTTTACGAGCGCGGGCGCGCGCGTTATCTCCCCTTCTCGGCGGCCGACAGCGGGGGGGCCGGTGTACCCTTCTACGTGCTGCGCTCTCAACGCGAAGATAATTCTCTTAAACAAGCGTTTTCTAGAGTTGCGTGAGATCGGATCCAAAAAGAGTTAGCTGCCAGCCTCACTTCGCATAACATTACAATTTTTTGCTATCGCATTCATTGCTTCACCCTTGCGGTGTAACTGTGACTTTTTTTTAGAATTTTCTTAAGAGTTTCATGCTAAGTACGTTTACAGAAATTTTGTTTGAAATGCTCAACGCTCCCTTCACATCTGGAAAGGTGAGCTCGCATTCTTACCTTCCATACTTACCAGTATATTCACGCGATAGCGTTGAGAAGGCCGTGTCTAAAAAGTCTGGTGTCGTCGATGACTTTGTTCGTGGGCGAAAAATTCCGATGGATGCAGAGTGGAGCCGGAATCTAAGCCAGTCATATTGGGTGGCAATCAAGTATTCTACCACTTAACCACGCAAGTCTTTAAAATTGTCTTAGCCCGCTTTGTACACAATTGTGTACACCATTTGTTTTAGCTAGTTGTGTGGACTAGTGGCTAAGAAGGAGCAAGATGCATTGAGGGTTGGATAAATTTAACCTTTTGCCTTATAAATCCATCTGTATTTAACTTCAATTTCTGGTGTACATTTTCACATGCTAACTTTGCGGAAGGTAGTACCATGTAAGACGAGATGACGAACGTGTTGAATTCCGCGAGGCACGTCAAAAGTATTATTTTCGTTTGCTCCGAATGAACGTAATCGAAAGCGAAGTAGCACTACATCTCTAGCCTGAGATCTGATTTGTTTATGCAAAACGGAGCATGACTGACTTAAGAATAAATATAATATTCAATTGCAATTTGTTTATAACTAATCACTATAAGGCACGAAAATCAACGTATTATAGCATTATTTTGATGCATTAAAAGATCAAGTGCATCGACAGAGTGTTCTCTAAATTTGACGCTTTTATAGACATTTCTTCAAAGGTGGTGCCTGAAAGGGTTAGAAAACGATCTTTCACAGGCGTCATATTGGACAAGGGTCGACGTTAACAAAATGTAATATTGTGGGTTAAAAAATTACGATGACACCAGCAACCAGAGCATGTGAACTGCTTATTGAGTGTGTGGTTTAACTGAACCACTCATTCCGAAGGGCTCAGCGGTCATTCATAAGAAATACCATCAGCCACAGTATCAACGTTGTAGTCTGCTGCGTGGGTGCACGTATTGCATTGCAGACGCCTAGTGGGCTCTTCGCTACGTCGCAAAATCATGAATTGAGACATTGGGGGTATTTCGAAAATGTAATTGTCATAGGAATATCACAAACGGTACTTCCCTTATGGCATGGTTAGGTTGTCTTTTGAGCAGCGGAGTACGGCAAGCAGCTGAGAAGGCGATGGGAACCGGACCCGATAAGACACTGCATTTCACTCTAGATGGCGAAATTGAGTATCCTCCAAGTATATCTGTGAACTGTACCACCACCTTTAGAGAGCTTCAAAGAAATTTCACTCACTAAGCTTAAGCGCGTCAAGGCAGTGAAAACTTTTTTCGATACGTAATTCTTGCAATCAACCGTTGTCTTCATTTCCCGTTTATCAGCACACAAGCACACCCAAGCACGTAATGCGCGCGAGTGTGAATATATTTGGAGCAATATGACCTCATGTCTTCTTGTCTTTTCTTTGTAAGACACCCTGTGAATAGGAGAAAAATTGAAAGGCACAAAGCGTTTGTGTCGACTGACCCCGCCCGTTGTATTCCTATGTGGTATGCTACTAGATATTACTGTCTTCGTTACATTTGGCAAAACCTTGGAAAATTTAATGGATAGACCGGCCTCTTTACAACGTGCCGGTTTCAAGAAACTACCAGCTCTTCCACTATCGCAAGCTATAGAGCAGTACGTGTAGTTTTCGGAACCTGTTCTAGAACCGAGACACCGGCTATGCATTCGTGCTAAAAATTAGGTAATTACTATGAGCCTTAAGCAACTTCTCGTCATATAAACAAAATAACGAAGTTGCTCTACCCGACAGCGGATACAACGCTTGACAGTCATCAAACACGCGTATGCACATGACAATAAAAGAAAAAAAAACTGCTTGACTTTTAGGATGAACAGCCTATTAAAACGGAGGATTGAAAAAATTTCCCGGCTTTCACAGATTTTTCGTGTTGCCCCGAATACACGTGAACACAGGAGCCATCTAGGTGCAAGCCCATACGGAAAATCTGCGTAAGAAACCGGACGTGAAATCCAAAGCATTGCCCTACACGTGTCGGAGGTTGTTCTGCCATCTGTGTGAGCGTGCTGAGCAAGAGAAATAATGTTTCCTCTTGTTTTGTAGCCACTATAATTATAGCCTACTCGATTGTGGATTCACTGAAGTAGGACTCGTCGGTACTCGTGTGTCGGTTTGGTGCGCTGAAAGGTTAGTAACCGCTTGCTATTCTAAAGAAAAAAAAGCATGAAATAGCGTATTTGTTTCCATTGCATTCGCTGCCATGCCTATCTTGAGAAAAAATCGTGTGATCTCCAGCTTTTTGTTCGAATTTTTTCTACATAAAAGCAGTGATATGCCGCGCATATCGATCTGTTCAAGATACTCGATTGAATGCAAAGTTTGAAGTCATTTCCTCAAACTGCTATATAAGGTGTCGCTTTCATCTAGATTATTTATGCAGGAGAATGTCGAACAGCCGTGTAGCAAGTACATGATTGCGCGTAATGTGAACAGGACACACCACGAAAGTACAAAAAAGAAATAATGCACTAATAAGCTAAAGTTGGCAGCGTGATCCCACTTTCTATCAAGAAACACGTAAAGAAAGAGAATGCTTTACAAGCAAGCTGATATCAAAGCATCTCTAGTACTTGAAGTTTGAGGTTTATTTACAGTTTTGTGAATACATGAGACATGACTTGTCATGCTGCCGGAGTAAAAGACGTGCTTATGAACGAGTGTCTAGGCTCCTGGTACCACGACTACAGCTAAAACAGCCGAAAACTGCAAAGAATAATAAAAAAAAGCACAGACATATACACATATGCATGTATTCCAGATGTATTTTCTTCCACACTATATCTGCGAGCCTTGAGAAATATTTACAAGTGCATAAAATTCTTACGGGCTCGCCTTTAATATCCTGTGGTTTATTCTCTATTGCACTCAGTCATCCAAATATATCCAGTTTCATACAAGATTTATATGAAAAGATGATTTTGGTAGTTGTAACTTGCGACTGAAGCGTTCTCTTCTGTTAGGTTAAAGAGGCGTGAAGTAATTGCATTCAGAAGATGAAGGAAATAAACTATGCCAGCCCCTGGCGTTCGCGCGAGCGCGGCATCGATGGCAGAGCGGTTAGGCACCGTAAACGAGGAAGAAGCCTTGTTCAGATGACCTGTTCGAGTAGTTGTATTTAGGAGCTGGCATTCGAATTGATGTTTCTATTTCTAGTCGAAGATGAAACACTACAAGGTTTGGCAGGAATTCGGATGGGCAGAACGCTAGTGCCACACCAGGCCGCAGCGTCGTAACTAACCTTGGTCCATGTATCTATGGCGAAACCAACCCAATATTGCCGAGCAACATCGAGTTGTTATTAGCGGGTCGCTTTGTTGTCATAAAAAGAGTAATTTCTGGACCATAGTGTTAGACAACAGTCCATTCAGACTTATATGAATGCTTGCTGTTTAAATTACCCGATATAAAAGTCCTTCCTGCAAATAAAGTTTCATGCATAGAAAATTTGTTATGCGTAAAAAGTGGTGCAGAGAACACAAATGAACTATTATTTATCTACGTTTATGTACTCCCGAGCGCTCTTGTGACCAAGGTCACGTGTTCTATTGGCAATCCGGAGCTGTTATGGCTGCAATCTAAAACGGGTGTCAAATGCAATGAAATTTATGGCACTCGTGTAATTGACAGTGCCACAGCCGCTGGATAAAAAAAGAGGTGCGGCCTGTTGCGTGCCGCCGAAGCGGCGTCTCGGGCCTAGTTCACCTCACGTCCTCTCTGCTCGTCCACCGGAGAAGCGCTTCCACATGCATTGGTACGTGCGACAGTGACTCGAATCAGGCCGTAAATAACGCGTTTTGTAGTTGCACGTCACAGGTTTCTGAATATTGAAGTCGTTATTAGAAGGGCCTATTACCCCACATATGTGAAAAGTTTGCCCTAGGAGTGCCAATCTTTCGTAGAGTGGGCCTCAATACTCTCCATGAAGGCTCCCCGCTTGAATCATCTGCAGCGAAAAGTGTCACTGATCCCGTTAATGGGGAGGCAATCGCCCTGAAGATTCCGAGGGCTGACGTATCGGCACCCCCGAAGCACACATGAAATCACAGAAAATTTAAATGTAGGTCCTTTTAGAGCACCAGCGAAGGCCGGCTGTGGTGCAAAGACCGAGTTAGAGCCAAGAGTTCACAACACAAACCAAAATGTATTCTCAGGTAAGGCAGTACTCTTCAAAACAGAGATCCCACGGCGTCATCACTCGATTCTTCAAGATCGACTGACCGCACTACACGATTAACCCGAACAACATAACTTCTTCGATGACTTACAAACCCGTCGTACCCTCCATCGCCTCTAGTTTGGATCCTTCCCGGCTTCGCGAAATTCCTAGTTATTGTTAGGCGCGTACCACAGCAACAGCCAGGGGAAAGGGATTCGTCTCGTCCATCCGTCTGCGGCGGTCGGCCCCTACAGAGGCCCCACTACGATGTCTCGAATTCTCCCGATCTGCGTGGGCGTTAGGCTGTCGCGACGGCATCTTCGGTGTAGGGGGTAAGGGTGCGCCCTGGGCGCCTTTTGATACTTCGTTTCTTTTTTCGTTGGGTGCGCCCGTTGACGGGCACGTTCGACGCGGTGATTTGATGCTGTCCTCTGGAAGCAGTGGCACGCGCCTGTTTTCGCGCTCGTTTGGGACAAAAAGAAGTGCTCTATTGCGAATAGCACGCTCCTCGACATTGTAGATCGCAGGCGAATACGTGGTAATCCACAGTAGCGTCTCTTATCGCGTTCAGCTGCTCAGTGGCACGCAACAGCTTGGCGGCATTACACCACTGGAAAAAACTTTGCCACACACACACGTGCGCACACAGAACCGTATTCAAGCACAGGAAACATCAGGCAAGCTGCGCCCCACACACGATCACACACTAAAAAAAAAAGCACGAGGAAGCACACGAAAAAGCACACGGACACGCATAAATCCGGAGGCAACCCCATTGGAACACGAAGTGTCGTCTGCTTTATGTGCTGGAGTAGGGGCGCCTCACTAAAAAAGCGGCCGCTAGTGTCAATTCAGCCGAGACGCGCTCGCCCATTGACGGCGCTGCGATGCAACGGGCCACACCTTCTTTTTTATCCAGCGGCCGTGACACTGCTCTATCACGGTCCTAGTACCTATAACACACTCTGACTCTGAGATTCAGTACTGCGGCATACTTCAATTGGGACTTATACCTTCGGTTTTTCTCTTTAGTTTATGACCTTGTCGATGTCTCCTGACGTTATGCGAGGTTAAGCGATCAATTTTGACACTTCTCATAACTTTTTTTTTAGCAAGAAGGGCTAACATCCAGCAACAATGGATACCCCTAATTACAAGATGGTGGAAGGTGTGCTGATACCCGTGATATTCAAAGACGAAAATTTTCGGTCTGCCGTGAAGTACGTTCCACGAGATGGAGACCTGTTTATTGTCACCTATCCAAAGTGCGGCACGTCGTGGATGCAGTACATCGTCTGTAGCATTCTGGACTCGTGGAGAGCCACCAACCAACGTTATTGATCTTAAGCGCCAATGGCTCCCTTCATCGACGTGAGTGGTGCTGAGCTCGCAGAGAAACAAGGAAGGACCTGGTCCCGTGGTTACCCACCTTCCGTTCACTGTGCTTCGCCCAAGTGAGAGGGCAAAGTACATTTACGTGGCACGAAATCCCTACGACTGTGCCGTATCCTGCTACCATTTCATGAAAGGATTCCTCCCAAAGACAGTTGTGGACGTCTCCTTCGAGAGGTTTCTTCCAAAGTTCATCGGGGGAATGGTAATACTACGTTTGTTTTATTGCGATAGCAATTCTATAGACACTCTCGACAGGTTTTTCGCCGTTGCCGTCTAGTCCCGTATAAAGTCCAAGTCGATGACATCGCCCCGCGCATCGTATTAAATGTGAAGCATTTTTAGCGAGATGCTTCGATATTGAGCGTATCTATCTATCTATCTATCTATCTATCTATCTATCTATCTATCTATCTATCTATCTATCTATCTATCTATCTATCTATCTATCTATCTATCTATCTATCTATCTATCTATCTATCTATCTATCTATCTATCTATCTATCTATCTATCTATCTATCTATCTAATAAGAAATTTGATTGACAGTGAGCGTAACTTATTTACAGCGCAGCCGCACGGACATTCCACAAAAACTTAAAGTATGGCCTACCGAGATTTCTCGTATTTGGAAAGGTCTCGGTGCCGTACTTTACGTTTTTGAATGCCGTGCGGTGGCGCTGCAAATAATCACGCTCACTGTAAAATCTCTTCCATTTTACTTCATATTTCAAGCAGGGGCGTAGGCAGACATTTTTTTCGGGGGGGGGGGGGGGCATCTCCTTGATCTGAAGGGGTGGCCGGACAGTCAAATGGTCATTTTGCGCTTTGTATGGCATGCGGAAAAAAATTTCGGGGAGGAGGGCACGGGCCTGGTGTGCCACCCCCTGGCTACGCCACTGATTTCAAGTTTCCTTTTGTAGCAATACGTAGCAACTGAAGCTAGTTTTAAGAAACAAGGAAAAACATTACAGCTATGAGATGTTACACTAACAAATAAAAACTCAACATGTACAGCTGCGACTCGAACCCGGGCCTTTTGAATGGGAAGCGGGTGTTCTACCGCACCAATCTGGTGGAGCCGCGCGCAGCTCTTTAAACGAGGACACATTGCAGACTACCGATCGCAGCACCCCAAACGGCTTGACCCTGTTTGGGTTTCACTTTTCGAAGCTCGTTCCGGGCACTCCCCTGTTCCAGTAAACTCTGCCGCAGCTTAATAAGAACGTCATGCGGCGGTGGCGCTGGTGTGCTCGTATATTTATAGTAAGCATGCAGTGGAGCCATAAATGGTGCAAGATTTGCCAAGGTTGCCTGGGCGGCGAGGGTGGACAAGTAGTGCTACGTGATGGCGACCTGTCCGCAAAAGTGCGAGATGCCCCAGCCTCCTCGGCCTCGCGGGCAGCCAGGCGAGCCGTGGCGGTCTCAACATGTACACACACTGACCACCATGCCCCTTTAAGAATCCGCTTCGCCACTTTGGTAGCTCCGCCTTCGTTGCGAACGTGACTTAGGTGTAACAGTGCCACCTACTCAGATGCACTTAAACAAACAAATTTATGTCGGCAAGCCTGCAGTAGTTGATTTTCTTGCAAAAATGGTGTTTCAGTTTGCACACTGGTCTTCGTTTAAAATGTTGTTTCCTTTCAGCATACGGGAGCGCGTGGTAAAAAGTTGAGGTGGTCAACATGATTGTATTGGTTAAACATCGCGTGAGAAAAATAAGCAGAGAGTAAATAACGAGGCTAGGGTTGAGAGCACATTTATCTCGCTTCGATCATTGACCCGTATGATGACAATATGTAAATGAACATGTAAATGTAATCACATAGATATTTAGGTGATTAACTCAAAAAGTAAAACCAGTTTTCCCACAGTAACTGACTTCAAATTTACTTTTTCCTTGAATAAAATAGCCCTGTCGTTTCACTCATATAGCGTCTGCTCATCGACCCAAACCTGCTTTTTTTTTTCGCAAATCTAGCTTGCTTACGGTGACTACTTCGACCATCTTCTGCCATGGTATAACCTTCGAGATGAAGCCAACGTGCTGTTCGTGACTTACGAGCAGCTGAAAGCGGACACTACGGGACAGATCCTCAGGATCGCAGACTTCATCGGTAGTGATCACGGCGCCATGTTGCGAGACGACGGAGAAATTCTCAGCAAAGTGTTAGATTCATGCAGCGTGCAGAGTATGCGAAAAATTCACAACGACAATCCGGAGGAGAGGGTGATGAAGTTGTCGAGCCTCTCCCGCAGTACGCCCGCGTCACGTGACGAGGATCGTAAAGCTACGCCCCTCCAATCAAGGCAAGACGGAGCGGGATTCGTCCGAAAGGCAGTCGTCGGTGACTGGAAGAACTACTTTACGGAAGAGCTCGTGGCTCAAACGAAGGCATGGATAGAGAATAAATGCAAAAACTCGGCCGTCATGGAGTTCTGGGCGGATATTGGTCTTCCGTGAACTTTATACGAACAATGGCGTGGCGAGAAGCAACGACAAAATGCTTATTGCGTGAAGCGTCTATTTTCCTGCTCTTTGATTGGAAGTTTAGTCATCAATAAAAGATCGAAACATGACAGCACACGCTTCCACTGCAAATAAATATTTCAATAAGCTGAACTTCCAAAAACATATGAATGAATAGATGAATGAATGAATGAATGAATGAATGAATGAATGAATGAATGAAAACGACTTTTATTAGGTGCAGCAGGACCCGACGATGTCGCGCACCCGGAATAGTCCCACGTGGGGCCTTTTTTTTCTTTTTTTTTTTTTTGTTCAAGTGTAGCGCGCTTTAGGGGGGCCCGATGGTCCCATGCTGTCCTGTGCTGTAGTATGATGTCGTTGTCGCTTGGCGTAACGCTCCATGTGTTGAATACTGAGCGCGCGCTCGCGTCAAGGACAAATCCTCTTCCCCTTGTTCTTCGAGCGCCTTGATGATGATCACTTGTCATCATCAGCAAAAAAAACTAGTGCGCATGGCGTAGCACAGGCAAAACCATGTATAAAAATAGAAGAAAAAAAGGAAGCTAGTACGAAAAAAACAGAGAGAGAAAGGGATAATAGGAAGAAAGATCGAATGAGCAAAAAAGAAAAACAAATATATAAAGAGAGAGGAAGAAATAAAAACAGAAAAAAAAGAGAGAAAAAAAGGAAAAGGAGAAAAAGAAAGAAACAGAGAAGGAAAGGAAAAGAATACCGAGGAGAAAGAAAGAAGGCCGCCCAGCTCCACACTTCTTTCAGTCTTGGCACCTCTATTGCGAAGCTGCCTTAATTTTTTTTTTCATCTTTCTCAGTGCCTTGAACCATGTGTGGTTGGTTTTTCACGAGAAAAAAAAATTTCTCCTTGTCACTTCTAGCGACGCCCTCACAGCAGAAATCATGTGGAATTCGGGGTAAGCCACAAATTGGTCTGTATGACAACGAAATTTTATTAGCGCGTTCAGAACAAATATAGACGCGCGCTACATGGTAGGCCACCCTTATTATTTTATAGTTAGCATCTGTGCCTCGCTCAGCGACTGAGCGCTATATGAAAAAAAAAATACATGTATTTAGTAATCGTAACAACGTGTATATCTTGTTCTAGAGGTCGACGCAACAAATATTTACGTAAACAGCAGTTTGTGTCAAAGTTGCGCAATTTCGAGAGCTTGTAGAACCATAGCGCTCGATGAGATGGGCCGATTTTGTGTACTTTTTTCTTCCGCTTCCTTCTTTTTTTTTCTTTTTTTGCGGGCCTCCTTAGATTTTCGACACCAGGGCCGCTACTGTCGTCGCTGCGCACCCATCGAATAAGTATACGTGTCTGATCCTTGACTGAACGAGGAAATGAACGTCTCACACCTCTATCCTCGGTCCACACCCTTAATCAGATCCCGCTGAAAGTGCTAGATATAGCCAGGAAACCGGGCATTTTTTCGTCTGATTTCCTAGATATAGCCGGCATTTAACCAGGACCTGATTAAGAGTGCAGCAGGAGGCGAGGATAGAGGTGTGAGACGTTTTAATGTGCCGATCCGCTGTCGACAGCGAACAGAATTATTCTGCAGCCGAAATTCCTCACCGTATACAGTGCATGCCTAACGTGCCGCCGCAAGCTAAAGCGCGTCATCCGCTGTGTAAAGCGTTAACCAACAAGCCAGTGCCGTATATCCCGGATGTTTCTGCGGCTGCAGCAGTTACAGTGCTCCTCAGCGTCCTGTTCAAATTATGTTCGCCCGTTGCAGAATTGTAGAGGTCTCGTACTCCTATCATCATCATCCTGATTGCGCCCACTGCAGGGTAAAGCCATCTTCCAAGTTTTGCCACTAAACCCAATTTTGTGCTTAGTGTGGTCGCGTTATACCCGCAAACTTCCGAACCTCATCTTCCCGCCTAACTTTCTCCCTCCCCGTCGAGCGTTTGCCTTCTCTTGGAATCCAGTTTGTTATTCCTAATGAACAGCGGTTATCCTGCCTGGCACTACGTGCCTTGCCCATGTCCATTTCATCTTCTTGATTTCGACGTAGAGGTCCTTAACACCCGTCTGTTACTATGCCCTCTTCTTGTGCCTTGATGTTACACCTATCATATGCCTTTCCATTGCTCGCTGTGTTGTATTGCTACGCTTGCTGGCAAGCAACTTTCTGGCGACTTATGACGAGCAGAAAGAAGCTCAGTCACGCCGAGCAACTGCTAAGCCTTCAGCCAGACCGCGACGTGGAGTACAACAACAAGAATAGTAAGTTGAGATAGAGCGCTACTCGTGCTAACAGTCCTTGATGAACGTACCACTTCTAGACAGGAACGCGGTGTTTACGAACGAGTTCGCTGTCGTGAAAGACTTCAACGACCGCGGTGTTACATGCACGTCATTCTTGGCCGCAATTTCTTGAATTGGTGGCACGTGCTCCTACTGGTCCGCGGCGTGAGAATCTGGCGGCACATATGCTGCCAAAAATTGTTCCGGGACCGCAAGGCGCGGAAGGGCTTGTTTAGGCGGATCTCGACACCACCGGACAGGTTTTCGTGCCGCACCAGTCGCCGAGTATCTAGCGCTTGCCACCGAACGCGTCTCTACAAATGAACAGAAAGTGGGGTAAGAAAAGAACAAGACCGTTCAAAAAGCACATTCATGTGAAGCGAAACGTAGAAAAAACATACTCTGCACCCAATATAGCAAATACCGCGAGCCGCTTGCGGATGAAAGCATTCCACGCCCGTTTTAGGTGCGATGCAGCTAATGGCGCAGTTCAATCCGGTGGTGGTATGCGTCCTGACCACACTTACTGCGCATGCGCAAACCCTCTCCACACACCTCCTCTCCTACGCTACTCCTCTCTCTCCTCTAGGAATCCCTCCCGCGGCGTTTAGACCGCCATTGCGCATGCGCGTCCCCTCCCCCCTCTCTCTCCTCTCCTACGCTCCCCCCTCTCTCGCCTCGCAACGCCGACGCAGGCAGCGTCTGCTAGCGAGTTTCTTGAACAACCATTCACTGGCCACCCCGTATATATAGACACCGGATCTTGACTTGCAAGGTAGTGCCGGTGGGAGATTTCTTCCTGTGCGTTCTTGAACAATAACAATTCGCAGCGTGCGCGTTAACTAAAAGCGGACTGCGGGTCTCTGTGTCCAATCGGAGTCTTCCGTCTCTCATTGCCCATTAGCAGTGATTGGCATGTTCCAGTAGGAAACACCGGTCCATCACTGCGCGCTTTGCGCCTCCCCAGGTTTCTCTCTTGCGCAACGCCGCGATGAGAGCCAGCGTCAACGCTGCCGCTAGTGTAAGCGCCCGCTGCTTCGCATCTACACATGGTTCCCTTTAGCGGGAGATGGTGTAATTTTTATACCATTGGTAGGTTTGAAATGTCGCTTTCCGTCGTTTAGAAGCGGGTCTTTTCAAGGCAAGGGCTCCCTTTTTTCGATCATCAACCTAATAGTCTTCGTCAGGCGTTTTGAAAGCGCGATCAAAACGGTGTACTTTGTTATGACTCGATCGCTGTAAATGCTCACTGAATTTTCAACATCTTTGTCTGTTTGATGTGCCGGTACACCAAGTGGTATACGTGTGCCGAAAGATACTTTAAGGTTACCGGGGCCATGACAAGCATCCAGAATTCTTAAAATTACGTGGGTTATTCAAAAAAGGAAGGCTTGTTTCCTAATATTTAACTATTTACGAATCAGAAAAAAATATTTATTTACGTAGGTCCATCTGTTCATTCTTAGCCTGCCCGTCCCAACGAGGGAGAAGCCCACTGCGCGCTAGTCGCGTCTCTCAGGACTATAAATAAAGTTCCACCATCCATCCATCCATCTGTTCATTCTTGAGCAAGGTGCTGAACTTATTGTTCGGGCTCAGTAGACGTCCGCTTGGAGATGACACTGTCCGTGAGAATTGTTGCTCCCGCCATTTAGGAAGTGCGAGCTGTAATTCAATTTTCGCGAGCAAAATGGTCATCAGCTTTTCATATTCATGGAGAGCTATGCCTAGTTCATGGACCTACAGTGATGAGTGAAGGAAAGGTCAGAAAATTGTGCCGATACGTCACAAATGGTTGCACGATTTGCACGACGAAGAGTGAAGGGGCAAGGCTCACCATCATTGCCTGTGAAACTGTTTCGACAAATTCACGGAGAATTGCGAACAGTTTGACGACTGACAGTTTGTAGTCTGTCGGTTAGATTTCCTTTTTTTTACCGTTCTACAATTTACACGATTTTAACTGAACGGGTAGGAATGCACAAAGTGTGTGGAAGCTGGGTACCAAAAATGCTTACCGACCAGTACGAAATTTTCAGGCGGCGAACTTCTATGAAGAGGGACTATAAACTGGTCTAGCGGTATACGAAGAGAGCTTAGAAGTTCACGGCGATTATGCAAAAAAGTGAACTGGCGGTTTTACTGAATTAAACCAGTTCATAGAAACGTTTGCTAACGAATATTTATTTTGGGGGGGGACCAAACGGCCCTTACTGTTTGAATGACCCTCGTATTATTACGCGCAGCACATCCAGGGCAACAAAACTAAAGGTTCTGCACATTTCCATTGCCAACTACAGTAGCAGTCACCGCATTGCCGAAGAGCAGCTCTGTGACATCAGAAGCCGCTCAACAGTACAGTTTCATTGCGCGAAGAAAAAAAATCCTGGTCTCCGGGATTCACACGTGGTTGCTCTGATAACAAGTCTGCCATTGGTGGTTGGCTGACCAGGCGAACGAATTAGCAGAATATCAGAGCGAAAGTCATTAATCGCGTTGCAAGGAGTTTGAGCCGCCCTGGGGGCATGTGTGGCGGGCGTGACGTAAAGCTACGTCATCCACCATGGAGCGTCATCGCCGCTGCGCTCACTCAGAGGCTCGTCGTCTCTGCATCACGTGAACAGGTAAAGGTTTAACGTCGCTAGCATGTAACGTGGCCTAACGACACGCGAGCGATTGATTGCTTAATGTCGCTATGAATCGCGCTTCGGCTGGGCCGTCTGAGCATACGCAGTGCAAGCGACAGTCTCAATCCAGTCATCCAGTAGGTGTAGCTAGACAGGCGTGTCGCCTTGCGTAGCTTGAGGGGCTAAAGGCAAAATGTTTACTCCCCGCTGATCTGGTAAACGACCGTGTGGTTGCTGGGCGCAGTCGCGTTGACACCTTGTACTTTCTTATATTTTGCAGGCTTTACTCCACAGGCGGGAAAAAGAGCTTTGCCATCTCAAACAAGTGAAATCGAACGTCTTGAAGTCTCTCTAGCGCATAACGTTGACATCCCTATAGAAGATGAATAAATGAAAAACTTGTGATACAGCTACGGTAATGTTTTAGGGGCGAAGCTCCTCAGGGTGTGGGTCGTTCCCTCCTCCGTACATAGTATGTAGCCACCTCTAGTTTATGAATTGCTCAATAGATGGCGTTGTGTGTATATGTCCTTGGAAATAATATCACTAGATGGCGTTAGTGGTTTTTCGTATACGTTGATGATTAAAGATGATAGATGGCGCTGTTATAATAAGAAAAGGGGCTCGCTCTTGGCGTGCTTTCTCTTTCGCTCGGAGTCGCGAAACCAGGGCAGCCGGTATCTGCGGAGCATGCGGCGGCTCCGGTACTCACGGCGGCACAACCCATAGCCAAGGACGCGTGGTTTCACAACTCACAGCAGCGTTCTGTTGGCGATGCATGCGCAGGCGAGGCGTTGCGTCGAGCACTGGTGTGGACTTCGGCGTCTGAGTAGGTGGCATCGTCTTCCTCTGTCGTGGAACGCGAACTGGCGTTGTCGCTGAGGCTGGAAGCGCCCTGGAACACAAGTCGGCGACGCTCGTGCCCAGCTCACGATCGAACACCCAAGATTATGCGAAGACGTGACACGTGTTGTCACGTCTTTGCATGATCGAGTGGACAATGTACGGGGGGGATTCACGGTTACCCGAATGATCCCTCCGAGCTTCGCCCACTCACCATCATTCACTTCGTGGATATGCTGTGATTTTTTTAATAAAAAAACGCAAGAATGCTAAATGATTAGAGATGTCTTGAGTTTTCCGGTATTACGTCAAATGAACGCATATATCTCGCCTACGTCAAGTAGCTGCTTCATAAAGTTTCTTGAACTAAACTTCCTCTACTGCAAGTGTAGATTGTTGGCCTTGTTGGCTAAGATTTATGCTACTACTGCATACTACTGCATATTCGTGAAACTCAATCGTAGTATAATTTGCAACCGAACCCTACCGTTCTGGTTGTCTTTTTTTTTTTGCCCAACACTAAGGACAGACTTTTTCGACACTCCCACGCCCTTGTTCTAGTAAATCAGTGTCAGACATATTGAACTTGTGTGTTTCACTAGTGATTAGCGATGTCGCATCGATGCGGAGTATTAGTTGGTAAGATCCCATTCTTATTCAAAATCTCTAATCGCCTGTCGTTGTTATGTATCAAAAACGTGGGCGTTTAGGAAAGAATCTGCAATATTTTACGGAATGGTTCCCGAGAAATCTTCTTTTTTATAGTCAATATTGAGCGAACGTAAACAAATGATGTTTATTAGGTGCAACTGGAGGGGTCATTTATGTTCTGAGTGACGCAGTCTGACCATATTACCAAGCTTCCAAACATACACTCAAACAGTTAACTAGAACGAGCGCGCAATTTACAGGCCGAGGGTCAACAATAACAATTTCAGTTAAGAAATGATGGCGTTTCCAGACTAGTGCTGTTCCTGAAGACATCTTGAAGGGTAGGGGTGATGTAGTGGAGCCATGCTTCTCTAACCAACCCTGTAAACATCATTCCCAGTACTTTGAACGCACTTTCCAGTGAAGGATTAGCACCCTCGAGGAATGCGTATACCCCGTCCACGTAGAGCGGCGAGGGACCGCTGTGAAGGAGAAGCTTGTGCCCTTGATGATTGGTTGATTCGTTTGCCGTTGCCTTCACCACCTGTAAGCAGCAGAGTGAGGATTAAAGCGTTGATATATCAGCAGGCGTCAAAATTTTTCATCTACAACAAGAGCATACCTAGATATCAACAGGTAATCATAGAAGAACGTGACAATTAAACAAGTACCCCACGGGAGACAACGTAAAAGGCAGTCGAAAATTACCCCCCGAGTGATGCGATGCGGCCTTGTTGCGACGCGGGCGCTACAAAGAAACCTACTGAATATTGCCCGTCTTTAGTGAAAGTCGAAGTAACGTTTTAAAGCCACGTTAAGGCGCTCATTTGGCATATGTTCAGATGTCGGCGTCGTTGGTTGCGATCGAAAAATTATCACCTTGTTCGTACCCAGAAAATAGAGACAGATGTAAATAAAATAAATATTAAGAATTTATCATCGCTTTGACCTTGTTCTAAGGGATTGCGAAGTGTCTTTTTTTGGAGATCACCGGAAACTGTTGTAACTAGAGCGTCATTGTACCACGCGGTACTCTACCATGTATGTATATTAGCCGCGTTTTCTTCGAAATAAACTAGTTGCGACTGCAGTGGTTGTCCTGTAGTTTCGCTCCTTTTGTGCCTTGTGTCCGTGCACCGCTTCATACGTAAACATTAACTTTCACCAACTCGCTCAACTTTCTACATTACTGCGCTCTAAATATGCCTATGAGTGTATAGGTGTTTTGTAACAGCGTGTGGCTACGTATGCTAAGAATTTATGAAGACTTGCAGCTAATTTCTATGTTGCATGATGTTGAGACGTGCAAACATGCTTAGTGAGATTTGATGAAAAGCAAGAAGGAAGAAAAATAGCGTGATGATACATTTTACTGCACAATATGGCTATCTGCAAGCAACCTTTCACTAGCGCCAATATTTACATTTACCCTTTTGAGAATTCGTAAACGCTTACAATAAGTGGCTAGGTAATGTCCAGGGGGTGCGAAATAGAAAGTGTGAATTATATATTTTCCTTTGTGTAAGGCTTGAAAGAGACTTCCATGTAGGGAACGTACTGGGCTTTCTGGTTATCCTAGTTTTTTTTTTAAGTACGTGGCAGTCGACTGAGCATTTCTTCATATTCGATATCAATCTAATTACGAAACCCACTGTATTGGTTATACAGAATTCATCAATCTATGGCCAAAAATAAAGCGATCTATTCGGTTAATTTACAAAAGCATTGGAAAAGCATAAACCTCTCGTGGTAACAATTTTCTCCTAAGTGTTGACGCGTACTGTAACACCCCCAACTTCAGCACATTTTCTATGACAGCAGTTGCGTCACTAACAACAACAATAGGTTACTGCATTAACGAAAGATAGCAATATTTTCACCTGAAAAGTCACGGCAAACTTCCCTCTTGCAAATGCACCGACGGCGCCACGTGCCTCCCCGCACGTGTACCAGGGTAGTGTAACCCTGAGGTTGCCCCTGGCCATGTCAAGAACAACGTGTAGAAATCGCGAGCCATCGCGGCAGTATGAGAGCACTGGTCCGAGGGGCCTAAAATTGTTCAGGCCAGAGTATACGGCGAACGTTCCCACGGTTAAACCGGGAATAAGGTCATGGGATTCTTCGTCGGGCACAGTAAGCTCCACTGGCAGTCGGGACAAAAAAGTGTCCACCATGTTGTGTGCGTCCACATCAGAGAAATCACAGGTACCTTCGTGGGAAAGAAAGAAAAGTATAAATAATAACAAACAGCAGTCTTGGCATAAATTTTGAGCAATGAAAAACCGTGCGTATGCGTATTAAAGTGATCATGGAGTGAAATTCGTCAATGTTGGGCTAAGTAATGCACGTATACTTTTATTTTCGCTGTCTTGATTTGGTGTCACATCAGCATATAATATTGCTTCCACAAGTAACAGGCAATTGAAGGTAAGGGGATGAAGTAACTGCGAAGCGCGCGCGCTCACAAGTTTCTTTTTGCTGTTTTTTACACACGCGACGTCGAAAAGACGAAGTGGACGGACGAAGTACACGCTCAGCTCGCAAGCTCAGTCTTTTGGAGCATCATTTTAGGCGTCTCATTACTTGGCACTACCTTCAAACACAGACATTTGAGGTTGTCGCTTTAAAACAGCAGCCGAATTCGCGAAGCATCTTACCTTAAAGTGTTTCTTGCTACTCGCTTGCCCCTTTCGCGTCTGAAATTTAGGCGGCAGGATTGACTGAAAACTCTTCTAACGAACTCAAGAGTCAGGTGTCTTTGTGAATATGTCCTGTGATGAAAACGTACATTTCGTGTATTAACGTCACTAAGTAAAGAAACACTTGGCCGTGGCTACGAAAGTGTCGCTTCACTGTATGTACTCTTCAAAATTTCACACTACCATTTCCGGGCGATGCACTCAAAGAGTCAAGGACGTCCGGTGGTGGGATGGATGATATATATCCGATATTCAGTAGAAACACACTTGTTATCCACACGACATTCATATCTGCAGTACCTGTGAAGAAAAAACAATTCATTGCTTAAAATCGCAATAGAATTCTGTTATTGAAGGCAAGTGAGACAACCTTCAAGTAAGTAAAGCAAGGCCAGTTCTATTTCTAAGTTTTGTTGTGTTTCGATAAAAAAAAAACAAGATTTCGCAATCGCAGATGTCAGCGATGAGTGGAATACATGAAAATTAAACAAAAACTAATGAATAAAACTTGTTATGCCATTCGTGCTGTTTTCATATGGAACGTTGTGATACAAATCATTCGTATTCTCCTTCCTGTCATAAAACTTTCGTTATTGCAGAGCTGCTGAGGAAACCTTTTTTTGTTGTATTTTCCTTTTTAGGCGGCAAACTTACGCGAACAATATTTGTTGGTGCTCCTCCTGCGGGTCTGCAATATAAACTTGTATGAAAAAAATGTGGGCCTTTGGAGCAAGCAGCATTATTACGGTTGTTATATCTCATTACGGTTGTTACATCTTGATATATTTGTTACTGCGAAGACAGTGCTTTTCGCTGTGTTAACATAGAATCGCTTCACATAGATGCCAATACATACTCGATCAAGGAATATGCTTTTCACGTATTACAACAACGCTCACCAGCTATTATAGGCTTGAGGACAAGGTAAAACATGGTCGTAGTCGATCTCCTCGATCGCGTACTAAGGAGCGGGCACCATCTATTTCCTTGTCAGAGTCTCATTTCACCGCTGCCGACAGTGCACCAGCTGCATACTACAGACCGTAAAATTCAGTAGCTCACTTGAACGCTTAAAGGCCGATAGTCATGTCAGGATGCGCCGCGGGCTCGTGACTGTGAACATGGGGGGACCAGTTTGTATTGCCGTAACAGGTCATATTTATCAAAAAACAAATCACTATTTGCACTGAACCAGATATACAATTTGTGTAGTGTAACCAATAAATATTTTGTCCCTCATACGTCCTATCAAGAGCGTAATCTATATTTCCGCGTGGCAATTGCGCAGTAGCGACAAAATGCGGAAAAGTGTTGTCGATGAGATACCAAAGAATATAGTGACTGGCTTATGTTCATCGTACCACCAATTCACTCAATACATTTCTGCAGACTTCGATTAGGCAATTTTGTGAAGTACTCTGCACGTATCCATAGATTCTACGTATGGTTTATATTAAGTATCCAAACAAAACATCACGCTGTGGCATGTTACGCGCAAGGACTATTGCACAAACGGGAAACATTAAATGCACTTTTAGGCTTTGTCACAATCTCTTTATGCGTCCTCTTATGTGCTATCTCTTCCAATAACAATAGTAATGCTCTAACATGCTAACCACGTCTACTTGCCTTTACGGATGCACCTCAGGAGGATAGTCTTGCACCGCACACCACCTGTCTCGCTGTTGTCGAAGGTGCCTCAGGATGCGTGCAACGCTCTCTGTTTAAATACGCAGACTCGTACGGCTGTGACGCCCAAACACACCCATTTGTGTGGGCCCTCCAGCGCGCAATTCCGGCAGTAAGCGCGAGAGTGGCTCGGAATACGACGAGCTTCTGTCGCAAGGGAAGCGTGCTTGAAACACGCACAGTAAGAACAAAATATCTGTCGCTGTTTCTATATATTCCGCAATGAATTCGTCCGCATGTACCTTCCCGTTTGCCCACGCATTGCACCCTCTCTTTCCGTGTTACTTTGTCCTTGTTTTAGACTTAGGTGTCGATGTAAGTGAACACAAATGCGTATATTGTTTGTTGTGAGTGCCAATACTAGTGGCCGGCGCCTTTGTAGCGTTGAGTCTACCTGTCAACACTGTTTTTCCTTTTATTCGCCTGTCCCTATCACTTGGTGTGCAGATGTGCTTGTTCAAAAGAAGCATGTATTCTGTCTCTCTTTCCCCTTGAAGAAGCGACCATATTCCCGAACGAATTCTGTTATGGGTAATTAGCTTTCGCGTGTTAATTGCCTTGCCTGATTAATGATAGCTCCTCTTAAGAGGGCGGATATCGTAGATGAACTCCGACTTACATCCGTTTTATAATGAGCATTCATAGCCAGATATGTGAAAGTTTTTAGTTACCAGTTAATTGCAGATTGGGATACAGTGACCGCTCATATGGACCATTAGTGCGTGATAAAGAGAAGCTAAATTGCATGTAGTCTTTATTCACAATCTTGATGTGGTTTGAGCGCTACGTGCTTCCCGATCGTCAGTTTCTAAAACCTCATATCGAGGCATTCGTTAAGCGAGTAAAATAAGTAATAAAAGCAATTTCTATATAACTGGATTCCCGTTTGGTGTTGACACCCATTTTTTAAAAGTATAGAAAAAATAAACAAAATAAAAAGCAATGAGACCCATCAGCCACATATTATCAATACTGTTTCTTTTACGGAACCTTCCTTTGGTGTTCCCAAAACTGGCACGTCCTAACTGATATTTGTAGTTGCAGTTGCACGCATCTGTTCCATTTTATATATTTCGATTTTATGCCACGCTTAGTTGAAATTAATATTGTAGTTCATGAGTATCTGGGTACATGTATTAGTTGCTTTGCCGGATGTTTCTCACATATACACTGTATAGGCTCGCTCTTGCGTCGGAATTGACGCATAAGTCCCTCAAATTTTAGCTCTGAGTTGAGGCAGCACACCGTTATATATTGCTGGGCATTTGCGAGCACCACATGTTTTAAAAATGGATAATCCAGATGTATAGAAATGTAGAAAAGAAATTGTTTAACACTACAAACGCATTTTCGACGGCTTTACTAGAGTATAAAGGCTTCGTAGATTTTTCACTGTTCCTTGAGGGCGTGTACAAGCTTTGGTACGAACACGTCTTCCCAGGTGTCTTGTATAGAAGCGAGTGCCAGGTGCCTCAGAAATCCTGCTGTTGCCTTGGTCCTACCAATGGTTGAATTGCCAATGTGGAACGTGACACGGGCAACGCGCAACGAAGTGGTCAGTGGCTCTTCTTGCTCGTCGAGAATTTTCCTGGGCGCAGTGCTGTCCTCAGTGGGAATTCCCTGGACGAACTTAAGCTGCGTCTTCACTCGCACTCCGTAAGCAGCCAGGTCGAGGGAACCGTTGCCACCAACCCTCCAATAGAATGAGCACAAGATGGGGTCTTCCGAAGCGGCCAAGTCGAAGTTGACCACCTGCCGAATGTCACGGGAAAAAGGCAGTGGATTGAAAGGGCAATAGGTTGGAATCATATAACGTGAGCTGCCGAGACGAAATATCTATATGCAATCCCAACCAATCACCGCGGACACACTAGGGGCAATAATCCGCGCGTGCCTTGATCAAACAAAGACTAGCTGAAGACTTAAACTAACGCCAACAAATTAGAGCTACCTGCTTGACAGAATGGTAGGTACATGAAGTGTTTGATCAGGACTAAGTCGTACGAAAGTTACCTTGCCAGAAAGCGCAGAAGAGAAAACACCTTCAATAATGAATGAAGGTGGGACAGCACGTATTAGCACAAACTGCTACATAAGGAAATATAAGGAAAATAAAGTATTTTGCTTTTAACAGGCTGTCTTCTCTTGAGTAGTTTTATTCGTGTTATTTTGGTTATGAAATAGCTACGTTATTACCGTCGTTTTAACAGTTTCTTTCACGTGGGTTTTAAAAAAATTTCTAAAATGCAAATGATTTTTAATTCCAGCTGAGAATTCTTGTTCTTTTTACTTGCTTAATTTTATGGTTAGGCCTGGTCGATATAAAAACCTGGACATAATTTTAGAATTGTCTCGTAGCTTCAGCCAAACATTCCGCATGTCTCTGCTAAACACTGCACTCGCATCCTCTGTAAACGTTCAATGGTACAAATGAAACAATCCCAGATACCTTACAACAATACGAATAACTAGAACGCATGGATAGTGGTTTGCTAAATATTTAAACACAGAAACAGTGACCATCTAACTCTGTATACAAAGACAAGCCGTTGACCTCAGAATAAGCAATAATTACAAATTAATTGTACCTTAAGCGCAGTGAAAAAAAAACGAGCTCTAACTTCAAAATTCCTGGATTGAAAAAAAAGCTTGTAATCTTTTTGACACTTGGACTCAATAACTGCTCTTACCCAGACCATTTCTCTTACTACTTTGAAGTAAAAATATTGGACTATATAAAATTTCGTGATTAGTTATGCCATTAGGGAAGGTAAAAGCACGAGAATATTTACGCGATAGCGTTTAAGAGCCAGTATGAGAGAAAATTTGGTTTTGGTGTTGGTGTCGGTTCATTCGGTGTATTTGTTTTCATTTACAATGCTGATGTTGTATTTGATAGTTCCGCTGCAACCCATCAAGCATATCATTAACTTAGTTTTAGATTCAAAAAACCTGACGCACTCGGTTATTTAGTGATCCGGCGGATTGTCGTCCGCCGAATCACTAAATAAAGTCTTTCTCACTCACTCACTCAGTGTCTTCTGGCGTCGTAGCCCGTCATGGTGTCTCCTGTCATCACCCGTCACGGTAAGGCAAGTGGTAAAATAGGACGGTTATTGCTACTTAGCAGCATAGCATGCTGGTAAGTAGCTATAATATGTCAAACTATGATAAATTACCACGTAAAGAGCAATTGGCAACATTTATTGGGCTATGCTGTGCAAGTGCTCAGAATCACTCTACAGAGTATTATCACCTGTATGAACTCTTACTACTGTTTACACTGTTAGACGCTGTTATAACTCGTATTAACTAGGATAGCGAACATTTACTAAGGTGAAAGGGCGCCGTGACGCATTTAGGGCTTCACATAGGCCGCTGCGAATTGTGTAAAAAGAAAATTGTTAACAAAGCTAGCTTTCTGAGACGTTCGTTCTCAAGCTTTTGCTTGTTCTTGAGTAACGATAATTATAAAATGGTATGTAAAGTTTTTTTTAAAATTTATTTAGAAAAAGCTAGCACAATAAGGAATGGAAACAACTTCTTCAGCGTCTGTTATTTGCATGATCTTGTTTGGTAGTGTTTGTCAAAACGCATTATGCTATTACGAAACAGTAAAATTGCATGTAGTCATAAGATTCTGCAGTCAAACTTGAGTTTTACATGCGAAGCACCATATGCACTCGGGATGTCGGCGTCTGCTGCCGTCTCAGCCCGGCACGGTAAATAAAGCAGCAAATGAGACGGTGCGTTCGCTCAAAGCTCGCGAGAACGCGTGTTCACTCGCGAGAGAACGCCACTTGCGTTTTTCCGAGTGGCAAATAAAACGGCGTGTTGGCTCAGGAAAAGCTCTGTTTCTCGGATTTACAATATCCACGATGGGCAATCTGCGATACAATAGCGGTTGGAGGTCGGGACTCTTCCTCACGTCCCTCTCACATTCTTTCTGCGATGGGCCCTGGACGCTGTCCTCTCCATGATATTGACGTGTCCCATTGATATTTACACCAGTGCTTCCCACCTCCCCATTGAAGTGAGACTGAGGACGAGGGAAAAGAGAAGGGGACGCCAACAGAGAGAGAGAGATACTCTCTGTTAGAAAAACAGAGATTTTTGCCGGCGTCTATAGCGCTGACATGCTACTCTAAGGGGACTAAAAGATTTCAGAAGAGAGGGAACAAAAGAATGAGAAAAAATAATATAAACAAATAAGAACGGTGCATGTCCCTCGCGTTTCGTCTAGAGAGAGCGACATCCTCTACGTCAGCGGAGTTATATGGCATTCGGGAGGCCCTTTTGGTTATACTACGACAGCATCCGCCAAAAAGATGGGCAATATTTACAGATTCTAAAGCAGCCCTACAAAGCATGTGGAACAGGCTTAAGCGTGTTAATCACCAACCGGTAGCGTCTGATATCGCATATCTTCATCACAGGGCTAAGATTGCTGGACATAGCATTACGTTCCAGTGGATACCTGGCCACGCTGGTATTTCGGGAAACGAAAAAGCGGATCAAGCTGCCCGAAATGGACTCCAATACCGGAATTTCAGAAGAATATTTTTTACCAAAGCCGACGCTTCGAACATCGCTAAAAGATATGCCCATCAGGAAAAAGACCGCGTGTGGAATTTGCCGTTTCGCAAAGACAACTTCCTGTATTGTGTTGACCCAGAAGTGAGAGCGAAAATTTCCCATCCACTCCCTCGTCACCTAGAGACATTATATCATCGTCTGCGACTGAACGTGGCATACACGAACAGTTATTTGTACCGCATTGGGCGTACCACAAGTCCCTGTTGTGATAACTGTGGCAACATAGAAACAGTGGAGCACATACTACTTGAATGCCCCGCGTACCGCAACGAGAGACAATTGCTTGAACGACAAGTGAACATGATTTACCACGAACAGTTAACGTTGCGCAACATATTAGGCCCAGTGCCCGGACATTCAAAACAGCGTCGGGTTATACGTTCGTTAGTCAATTACCTGTCCGAAATTGGCCTTGTCGAACGCCAACAGCTTCGTATGCAGTCCAAATCTGTCTGTAATCAAAACTGAGTTTTTGCTAGGAAGCAGAGGTGCATCGCATTTCGTGTCTGTCAGGATGAGTACTTGTCAGGAATTCACCATAAAGAACACAACTACCTCGCATATGGCTGAGAATTAAGCTTGCAAAGAAAGAAGGCGCAGCTTGAGAGAAACGGAAACACGAGTGTACATTACCTGACTTCCATTGCCGCAGTACGTCCGGAGAGGTCCCTGTCGACGAAGTAAGTTCAGTCCGGTCACTTTATATCCATCGAAGAGTATGGGAAATGGTCGAGAATTTCCGGCCTGCACTTCGGAGCTCCTCTCTGGTGGGATATCGACTAGCGCCGTCTCAATGGCTTGTTCCAGATGACGATCGTTGTCGGCGTCGCACCACTCTAAAATGTAAGAAGACGTTATTGTGCTGTATTTTACCTTGATTTTTTGCTGTTTGAATGCATATTTGATCACTTAAAACTAGTGTTATTCAATTTTTGGCATATTTCATGCTCAGAATCTCGCAGTTGTGTAAATGTAGCGCAACAGATATATATGTAGCTCTCACATTGCGTATCTCTTGCCACAGACACACACGAATATTTTTCGTTTCATAACCATATTTAGTCAGAATTTTAATCATAGACATGTGCAGCCCCACAGTAAAAGCGACTATGCCATTGAAAAGTACGCATTAAGAAAATGAGGTTTAAAAAAACTTCATGGAGCCTATCCGTCTGGGGATAATGGTAAGTAGGCTAGTATACTGTATCATGCTGCTATTCTTTCAAAGCCGTGTTCTTCGAGAAAAGTTGCAATTTTGAAGCATTTGTCAAACAAATGTTTGAATCTCTCGTATAGTTATTTACGCAGCCGCCAACTTAGAGTATGAAATGAAAATTCCAGAATCCGGCAAATTTTATCGAATGACTACTGTCGAGTGGAAAGTCCGCTCAAGACTTGCAAGAGACGAGTGACAGTGTCTGCAACAGCAAATCTAGTGTAGGAGCAAAATGCATTGTGTCATTGCTGGCACACACTCGTGCGGAGAACAGCTACGTTTTTTCACCATGTTACTAGCGCTGTAAAAGACTTGGTTTTGAATACAGCAGCTGTGCTGTCTTTGACCTGTCATAACGCATTTGTGAAAGCCGAAGGTGGTGTAATATTCAAGCAGTTATTCGCAAGGAAGCCTGTGTAGTACTTTGGGCGCTCGTAGTTCATTAGCCGCTGAAGAATGAACCACTAGAAATGATCCGCCTCATTATTGTAAGATTTGGACACTTGTAAGGAAGTTTCTGCCTAAGCTAGGCCATACGCCGAACTTCTGGGTATTTCCGCAAATTACTGCAGGTTTCGCCTGACGTTACTCGATGGCAACCAACCAACGAAGCTATCTATATGTATTGGGATATGGTATAACTGTAGCATGGCAAACAATGGTATGCAATTAAGCGCAGCCTCGCGTAATATAGAACAGAAGATGTTATTATATGGCAGCAATCACGCGCACCTAAAAAAATTGGCCGCGCATCTGCGTGCTTCGCTGCAAATGTCGTCGAAAGACGATAGTCTTTTGCCGGCCGTACAACAATGTTTTGCCATCCCTCAGACAGCGCCTCCTTTATGTTGAATCGGCCGCATCTGGCTGGCTTTGATAAAATAGAGGAGGCGCTGCGTGAGATATGGACGCCTTCTGGCAGTGGCATCGGGAAACATGAGCTTGTGCAGAACCCAGGGCCTCTGCCAGGGTTTTTCGTGCATAGCGTCGCATTTTCAGCGCATCCTTAGAAACAATATGGTCTTTAGAATTACGTATCTATGTATTTTCTAGTAAAGGAACACACCACATAATATGTACCTATTGAGGCTGCGCCTCAAATATGCGTAATATTTGCTTTTTAATGGACAATGTTCACAAATCTGAACGCAGCCACCAGTTCAAGATGGCTGGGCGTTCAGCAAGTGCTTAAACTTTGGCCGGGTGGCTGAATCGTGCGACAGACAGACAGACAAACAGAAAGGCAGACAGACCAAAATTTCTGCGATGAAGTATCCCAAGATAGACTATCGTCTTTAAAGGACTACTGAAAATGTTATACATCGTTTATCTTATTCCGAAAGCACTACCAATAATTGGATTTTGTTACAGCAACATAATGATAACAGCTTACAGCATAAGGAGGTATGAGGTTGCATTGCCGTATTGCCCATTTTATGAAGCTGTAAAAATTACCTGAAAAGCTGTCGGCAATCCCAAACAGCAGGACTAGGAGGGCCAGCGTCCGCTTAATGGTATTCGGCGTCATTTCGATTCTACAAATTCCTTGGTCTACGAAAAATCAGGAAAATACACGTTACTTTATGTGACGCTCTCGTTAGGGAGGCAGAAAGACTTTTAATAGATAATAAGGTGCCACGAAAGGAAATGCCAAAACCTGTCATTGTTTCATGTGTTGTAGAAGTACGCGAACACAAAGAGAATGAATACGATAGATACAAAATCTGAAGATGGTCGTCACTAAACCATCTGCATTTATTGTTATGTCCTTAGAAAATGGCTACGTTACTAGTCTCCGAATATGAGCACGTTGTGACTCATTAACTGATCATTGCAGAGTAATCTCAACTAAGGAAATTAGGCGCTGTGTGATGATATCCTCCCGTACAGTTTCATTTACCCAAAATGGTCGCTATCTCAGTGTTCAACTATGTGAGAAGAATTCCATTAATGCTCTTCTAAGAATACATTCGCATTTAACTTATGTTTTCGACACTTATCAGCTGACATTTTAATACAGTGATTGACCTATTGTTCTTAAAGAGACCAGTGTTCTTTTTTATTAAGTAAGTTATATAATAATATAATGTCATGTACGAGAAAGGCAAGCACAAATCACAAAAGGGTAGAAAAACAAATTAGTTGAATTTATTGGCTGCAGGAACCCACTGCATAATGTGACACTCAGGCATCCGAATTTCTTCGGACGTTTGTCCTACACTTCTGTCTTTTTCCTTTCAACGTGCATTTTTGGTTCACTAAAGTCAGTCAGCTTATTTACTGCATTGCGGCTTTTCAATGCTATTTCGAATATATGTACACGTCATCTGTACTGACTTCTGTGAGAAGGAGCATGCTTAAGAAAATACGTTGATAGTTGATGCACAAATACGCAACATTTCGGTGAGAAAAGTAGGCAGTGACACGACAAGACCTGAAGTTATTCGGGCTCCGCGAGTTTCCAAAGTGAGTTCCACGTGTCACCTTCGTGAAAAGCGTATTAATTGGGGAGGAGTGTTCTTGGCTTAGAAAATATGCCCGTTTCTATAGGTGCATGCCTTTTAGATGAAAGTTTAGCGTAAACTCAACTTGTGGTGAAGAAGTCTAGAACGTACATTCAACCATTTTTGTACATCTTTTAGTGTGCATGAAAGAAATATAGCAGTAGAACAACACGTGCTTACCTTGTCCCTTCCACTTGGTACCACTGCAGCAATTTTGCGGCTGCTGCCCAGAGTATATGAGATTAAAGTAAGGTTTTTCCGGGGGTAGGAATTCTTGGAAAGAGGCAAGGTCTGTCTTGGTTTCGTAGATCAGAGTTAGCGCGGACTACTTACTCTTGGTGGCAAAATCAGTTCTTGAAACGCGATACGATATGCGATATCTTGTCAGAACGTCTGGAGCGAAAATATGCTGCTGACCTTCGCAACTGGGAATACCAGGCGACGCAGCTGCAAGGAGACTGAATATTGGGCAACAGAAGAAGCATATAAAATAAAAAAAAGGCAAAGGCAAGTGCAGTTGTACTTCATTGACATGCTGAAGCTCGCTTGTTTGTTGGATATGCATGGATTGTGGTAATACGGCAATACTTTAAACACAATCGCGCCTCCACGACTGGAGTTGGCACTGGAGCTCAGCCAGCAATGGACACTTGAAGATGCTGACAGCTTGAAGAAAGCGCATTAACATTCGTTGTGGTGCGTTTTAATTGCTTGTGACCACTTTTGCAGGCTGTTTCTCTTCATCTTATTTAAAATTATTTTCCATCGTTTAAGCTCACATGTACTTTCAGTTTCCAAAGAGCAATAATATCCACAAAAACCGCAGAGAATATCGCAAAGCAAACAATGAAGAGCTAGTAAAATTACCTTTCACGACTTCTGTTAACGAAGTGTCTAAATTTAGCGCTCCGAAGATAGCACATTTGGCATGAATGGCCGTGTTTTTCGTGATCCTATAGACGGAGTTATATAAATAGTTGCAGTCATGTGTCTTCGGTGTCATTGTCGTCGCATATAACGTTCGTTGGTACAAAAGTATCAGCGCCATTTTCAACCTCATGAATAGCCCAGCGCCATATTATTGTACGTTCATGTGTTCGACGTGCAATGCCAAGCGGAGGCTTATATGTCAAAGATGCTGCAGCCACAACAAAACTTACGTCTAGTCACAGCAGGCAGAATTCAAGTAGTACAATGTACGAATGAATGCAATGGATTGAAACTTACAAATAAATAGGCATTGTACGGCTCCAGTAGAGCATTGCAATATTTTCTTGATGCTTTGGTTTATTATCTTTACCTCTGGACTGTACGAATGAACATTTAAGCGTCCTGGGCAAATGCAAATCCGAAATAATTCGAATAGGATTTTCTAACGAATTAATGACTCCAAGACGGTGTTATTGCCTCCTTATCTGAGAGATAATAATCAAAATCTGGATTGTTTTAGGATTCTTATTGCGAGTCCGTAATTCGATAATATAAGACGGCCCTTTTGCAGCTACTGCCAAGCCCTGCGGAGTTTTTTAGGCATAAACGTGCTTGCTAAAGCCACAATACGGTATGAAGCATAAAATATAGCGCATTCGCGCGCAGTAATTGTGAAAGTAGTTTTTTTTTCATTTAAGATCATTACATTAGTGCGTAGAATCATGACATATACGGTCCTGCAAACCATTTGTTTGAAAATAGGACTAGCAAAAACAGAATTATATATAGCCCAGCAAGTTGCATTTTCTGCCAACCTATAACAGTGTGGTAATCGCTGATACCTTTCACACCTACTGCGTATCTCCGTAGCCACATTTTCGAGGTTGGCTACGTCTACGTAGGCTAGGACTGATATGAAAATAATGATGAAATGATTACAACAAATGAAATCAAACGAAATGATGGCAAAAAAAATGATCGCAAGTGGTGCTCAAATGATGGCAAAACAGAGATCGATGAAGCCTGGAGAGGTGTAACGATGCCGCAGAAGAGATGTAAATAGTTAAAGAAAATCAATATCGGGGAGGGAAGTTAAACTTTCCGATTAACTTACTAGCTATGTGTGGTACATAAGACTACGCATTGTTTTCCTCAAATGTGCAGTTTCGCGTGAAGAGAGACTTGGGCTAGACATACAGCAGCACTTTAGTATAGCTATTTGCGTAATTTATTATAAATAAAGATTCCTCAGCACACTCACTTAAATGAATACAATGTCGTAAAATTGATATTTATTAGAATCGATCCCAACAAAAGCGCGCCGCGTAGTGCATTATACCCCAGGAAAAAATTTGGAATGACGAACTGTGACACTACTCTGGCACCCTTACTTCCAGTCCTTCTGCCTCTGGTATCTGCAAAACTAAGCCCGGTGGATTCTCCTTTTTTTTTTTTACGGTGGTGGTTAAATCTCTGCCGCAGAAAATAAAACCAGCCTCTATTTAAATTGCTGGTGCTCTTTATCTCTGAAACATTGTCCAAGTTTGGGAGGAAAGGGGTATTTATTCTAGTGCATTATGTGTTCACTGCGAATAATTTCGCAGAAAACTGACACAATTCTAAATTCGAAAGCAATTTCAAAGAGCGCTGCGCCATCTTGAAAAACGTGAAGTTATTATTCCGGCTTTTTGCTTTGATATTCACAATTACATCTCTGAATGCATCTTCGAAATGCCCCAGCATAAAGAACTGCGAATTTTGTTTTCCTCTTGTAGCCATTCCTGCGTATTCAATATTCGCAACCAAAACGTACGCTTGCTTCGAACATTTCGTCTTTGCTGAGAATCGTAAGAGGCAACTTTAATTATAAAATTTTCTCGAAAACCTCGTACAAGGTAGTGAAAAAAAACCGATTCCACTCCTGCCGTTGGTGGGTTGGTGCGAGCTTGCCGATCATGGCGAAGGCATCCTCCAACTGCTTTCCGGCCCCGGTGAGCCTTAGGTGAATCCCTTCAATAGCCACAGGAGTCGCTGGACCTTCGAAAAACAGTTTGGCTTCGCTGCTCGAGCCATCCACTCGCAGTGGCACCGTGATTCTCGTAAAACCTACTGCCAGACCGATGGTACCGCCATGTGAAGGGCAAACAAACTGCCACGGAAACGTAATCTGAAT
>JALIZH010015996.1:0-34038 GCA_030522465.1 Rhipicephalus appendiculatus | reverse complement strand
GGCCAACGCACAACATCAAATACATTCACATGGAAACGACGCCGAAGGACAGTCAGCATGCAATACTCTGTAAGGGCTCCTCACAAAACGTAATTTCACAATGTAGGTGTGATTATACAACATACAGGTGTCGACATAGGCCGGCGCGGCAACATCTCACATTGCTATCGAAGTAAAACTAGGAAAGTACAGAAGATGTGACGATATGCCTTCGAGATTGAGTTTGACGAAGCAAGCTGTATTTCCCATTCTTGTCCCTAGCATTCTCATTAATAAAGCTTCAGTAAAACTGATAAGGAGTGTCGCGAGACCGGTAGACTCAGCTCGCTCACTCTCTCGTAGCCGCACGGTTAATGTGCATTTTTTCTCTTTGCTGCTTAAAAAAATAAAACCGTAAACTGACACTCCTTAATACACGGTACAAAAAAATCTCTGAAATATAACTGCGCAATGATGAACTCACTGAATAGAACGCACAAGCTCCTCTAAACGTGAAGTTCTTTCAGCAAATGGTCAGCAACAATGGAAAGATATAACAATAATTCATGTGACACAGTGATTTGGTACGTGCAAAGCAGAATGAAAAACTGATAAGTTCGGTACGTTGACTTTTCCGGAATACAGCCACGACAGGGGTACTTGACAAAGGACTAGTTATTATGATTATTCCGAGCCTTACACTCAATGGAATCGAGGCACTACCTTCTCATATCGGCCATTTCTAAACGGTTGAAAATGTACATATGGTTGTGCACACGCCACCACAACCAAGACCGTGTCGGCTGATGTGGATTTCAAGGCATGTCGTCACATGGGGTTGAGGACGCCATAAGTACACTAAATTCGAAAAAGACCTTTGAACAAGGGCCACATAGCAAGGATATATGGCAGAACTGCACATTACACGAACAACGAGTACATACATCACAGATATGTGGTAAGAGTGGTTATGTAGAGATGAAGGACGGCACTTTGCCTTGTGAACACTTTTAAAATATCATTTCTTTTTAGGAAACGCCAGGCTTTACATACGTTGGGCATGCAGAGCAAACGTCCACAACTCTGCTTGCGGACCCCAAACACTTTCACATCACATTGACTGTATGATAAAAGCGTTCTTAGAGAGATTGAGATATGGATAAAGATTGAAGGCTGTGATTAAAAAGGAAAGAATGTTTGAAAATATTTAATTAACAGAAAACCTCCACGGGGGAAACGCACAAACGGACTTTTTCGAGTTGCCCAAAATCTAAATCTACATCACTGCACGGCGAACACTACCTGCACTTGTCATTCGCATTAAACATGACATCTAGACTCTCTATATAAAAGTAACGATCTCACTTTCGCACTCCCGCGAATCTAGTGCACATTTTTTTTCTTATCACAGTAATCATGAAAATTGGGACGCACACCCAACGTATTTTCCATGTGTGCACTGAACCTGTAGCGAATGCCCTAGTAGACTTCCTTATCACATGTGCAATATACAACTGTTTTTAAAGAAGATAAGTGTCACAAAACACAATATCTGCGTAATTTTTTACATGTAAATTCAATGACCCTGCATGTAAATCTAATAATTTAGCAGCCCTGGTCTCAATCGTTATGTGCTCTGTAAGGAATGCAACTTTACCTTTTACCTAAGCGCCATGTCGTGGTCATGAAATGTTGCTCCAAGCGATTGCGCCTACATTCTTTACCTGGTATCAACCGACGAAAAATCAGCGAAAGCGTTTCTAGAAAATGACAATAAACGCCTCATAGAGAGCGATAAAGATTTCTAAAGGTGAAACGATCAACCATGGATTAGATGCTAAAGTAGCTTGTATTACAAAAACACATTTGTTTTCAACTTGTCATAAGCAATTCCTAAGCAGTTTAAAATACCATAAAACAGGATGGAACCATATAGGCAGACCAAGCACGACACAAAACATCTTTGTACTAGACCATCCTCGCGATATTAATTTCATCAGTTTCACTATCATCTGTTCTTCCTGGCGTATTAAGTTAGTTGAGCATGTTACTCAATGTGTTAGCGGTATGTTTCACCAGGACCTCCTATCTCGTTCATGTACTTTACTGGCGTTCGTGCCAACGAGAAAAAATGCACTTCAGCTTGAGTACACGACAATGCTCTTTAAGACACGTGGCGAGCAAAACCACGTTTCTACGGAGAACATTGTAGTCAAATTAATTGAATCACCGTAATGAAACACTGTCAGCCGACATTTATCTTAGAAAAACGAATATAATTTTATGATGTAATGGCCCTTTAACACAGAAAAAGTATACGTATTGTTTTGCTGGTTTCCTTGTCCTGCTTCTATGAAAACAATTGTTTGCTACTTCGCTTTCAGAGCTTTATATGGCTGCAAACAATACCAACCTTACGAGGCACGTCCGCACATGAATTGCGGACGTGCTCCAACTTACACTTTGGTTATTGAAACACCGGTCATTCAGCCAATAAAATGGATGCCTGTCTACTTGGAATAGCCTCCAATTGCCAATGTTTTCGAACAAAATTCAAGGAAGAAATATAGAAGTACTGGATTCTAGCAGCATCTCTAGTTGGTCGCGAATTTTCAGTGGAGGAGTTTGCAGTACACAGAAAAGCGCTTAACTTTTTTTCATTTATGCAGTCCGCGTGCTTTGGTATAAAAATAGCACTGACGAGAAGCTTCGTAATACTACTAAATTTACAGTGCTCATACTCTAGAAAAAAAATACTGTCTCTTGTAGCTTACCCCTTTAAAATATAGATTGAATATAGCTCATTAATATTTTACATGATTGATATATATATACAAGGTACTCAATTTAGAAACCACGTAATAGAACGAATATTTCTATGTATACATTTGGTCTGATCACAAAAAAGACACTTAAGGAGCATCGTGTGTATCTGCAGAAGAATCCCGTACGTACAGTACTCACGGAATCAAACCAGACATCAATATTTTCAGTATAACGAATAATGTGCATTGTTGCTCGAGACAACCACGTCATGTCGCGACGAATCTGGTCTTCAGGGGTAATGTAGGGTTGCATCTACGCCTTCATGTCAAACTTTCGCCGATAGAACACCAACTGAAGAGGGCGGTAATGAAACAATGTGCGTTACTTAGCTCTAAATTGTCTTGTTTTAGTCCGTGAGTACTGTACAAAGGGTGACCGAGCAATGATTTTGAACGGAGCTTGAATGTAGCGCAATATTTTTCGATTTCCAAGCGAAATCTGGGACACGTTATGATGATTGCAAGTTTTAAGTAGCAACTTTAAACTAAAGTTCAGAATATGGTGCCATAGCAACAACAAAACCGAAGTTGCAAATTTGTACGCGAAGCGAATTTGATGTCTGTAGCACCCAAAAAAGTCGCTAAACTACGATAGAACACTAGTTCATTTCATATGTTAGCAAATTTGTGATAATCCTTCTTTATAGTTGGACTGACTCTGCGGAATTTAAACCCTGAATTAGTCGTTGACCCCCACAGAAAATAATTAGGCTTGAAAAATTTACACGAGATCATTTACGCTATGGTCATCCACAGCCGTCTCAGTCTTGAGTCCAGGACCGTTATCAAATATACGTGCATATAAAAGTATCTTTTTTGTGTCTCGTACTACTGCCATAAATATTTCAAAAAATGACAATAGGGCTTCAGATAGAGTCATTGTATCCGCAGAATGGCCTGAATTTACAGAATATTATCAACTGCATTTACCATAAATGCTGCCATAAAAAACGCCAACACACTCCTTATTGTTTGGATATACTCGACATAAGTATCCCATTGCATGTTAATGCTGTGTGTCTGTTCTTATTGTTATCTCTAGCAAACCTAACTAGCATTTTTGTCTTAAAAGTTATCTAGCCTTCTTTTTTGGAGGTCCACTATACGTCCCGTTCACGCTCCTCAGCCGTCATTGATCTTGTTACAGAGATGTGCCTTCGGAAACGCTTTTTAGAGCTGCACTACCAAACTGCCGTGAACACTTCGTGGATTGATAGCACCTCATGAAATAGATTCTAGTAAGCTAACATACCTGTACAAAGAATGTCATATCTAGCTAAGATATTTAGTTCGTTAGTGAAGAAATATTACCCTTCTCTAACATGAATTGCGAGTGAAGTCGAGGGCCAAAATATAAAAGGCTACCTCATTAAAGGAGTGAGTTAAAATTTAAAACGATGAGCAACATTTGAAATATACATGTACCGTAATTCTCTGTATCGCTATTGTAACCATTCTCTGTAAAATGGCTAGCAGGTTGAAAAAGGCATTTCAAGTCATCGAACACGAAGAAGTTCTAAGTTTACAGAGAATGCCAAAGCTAGTTAATGTAATATATTTGGGAGTCAGTGTAAGTATACTGTCGAGTAAAATATCAGTAATATTTGTGTGTTCGAAGCTACACTATAGAAAGTTCACCAGCTTTTTAGAGTATTCTACAGTTTAACAGATCGACCATTCAAAAGAAGCACCTAAACAGTTACTGTTCTTGACAAAAAAGGTCGCTTTTCGGATTAGTATTAGACTTAAGCACTTAAATGACAGGTCTTATATATTTAGTT
Source organism: Rhipicephalus appendiculatus (assembly GCA_030522465.1). NCBI lineage: Eukaryota > Metazoa > Arthropoda > Arachnida > Ixodida > Ixodidae > Rhipicephalus > Rhipicephalus appendiculatus. The sequence continues at coordinate 29,453 of JALIZH010015996.1, read as the reverse complement.
ACTCCGCAAGATACCCAAAAGCTTAGTAAATCCTGTGGTGAACAAGGTGAGCGGTAAGAAGTGAAATACGAAATTGCCAGGCTATATATTCTGCAAAAAACGAGTGTGTCCGGATCATGGCACTTGCAGTGCTCTCAATAAAGAGATAAAAAGTCCAGATACCATATTTATTATAATTCAAGAACTGTTGTACTAAATGTAAAATGTCTCTAAAGTATGCACCGTGTCTATCTGACTCAGTGCATACAGATGGACGTGCACTGCTTCTACCGGCCAAGCGAGGAGGGTCTTTTAAGTTTCCAGGAGTGTGTCGTGTAATATGTGTTAGACACCATCCAAAACAGGAATTTACAAAATATAGTTCAGTTGTTAGTTTGTGGGAACCGACAACATTATTCCGCACCCTTTCAACTACAGTGCAAACGTTAACAAGTGAAGGAAGAACTGTGAAAACAGAATTACTGCTCGCGGCAAGCAACTTATCCAGACATTAACTATAGGTGGCACAACAAACTGCAAACAAACCCATCCTTCCTTTTAAAAATGCAACTATAAATTAAAATCCATGAAAACTCTTCGCGGTGGAACTGGAGACACGCTACTAAAGCCATACTCTTACGCCATAAGTGGTAGTGGAACAGTTGAGGTGCCTTAGAGGTCAGCAAGCAAAACAATAAGAAATTTCAAAATCATGTGGAAGTTTTATAGTTAGTTGTTGTTTTATACGCACTAACTTTAAGAAAAGCTCATGGGTTCCTAGATACAGCAGCTTTCCAGATATGAAATAATACTGAGAGCAATTATCTTCAATTTGCGCCATAGCTTTGAACATATTTTTTATGACAGGTAATTACTACTAATTTAATTGTGCATTAAACTGTTTATATACTTTTTGAAATACTGCAAACTTGTTTGGCCGAGAACATCTGCCATTTGCACAAAAAGGAGGCTACATACATACAGATGCTTGCAACATATACGGCACAATGTGAAAAGATGTAGACTTGGAGGTTTCACAGCAATAGAACATCGTTGCCATGCGAGCACAGTGTGTGAGAACAGGTAGCTAGACATCAACAAATACTCTCATTCCTCAACAAAGCTGGAGTTTTAACATTTGCACAAAAAAAGACATGAAACAAACAAAAGCATGTGCCAAAACAGAACAGATGTTTTAATGACGTTTTGAAAGCATTACTAGTTTGCATTGCCAGCATTAACAATTAATATGTAAGCTAACCATGGCAAAGTTAGAAGCCTCGGGGCTTCAACAAAGGCCTAAACACCATATTTCGCAATATCTGCAAGCTCAGTCAACCATTCAGAATGTCAACCCCTATAACTTGAATTTCTTTGTACCAGGGATTAACAGTGAGGAGGAGACAATAATTATGCCAAGGGAGACATCCTTACGATGGATATAGCTGGACACAATAACAAGAACATTTTTCAATAATTATGCAGTAGTGTCGGCGCAACAAGCTGGAATTCTCACTCTGGAAGAATAGTTGTAGCGTGAAGCAACAACCTCAATATTCCTTAGCCTGTTCGAGCACCACGTATGAAGAGGAGCACCGCAATAAGGACAATTTCTGGCTTGGCTAATCACAGCGTCTTTCTCGCGTTTGTATGCCAACTTCATTATTCCACCTCCTCACGAAACCGCGGCACTTCTAGAAACCAAGAAATGGTAAACCTACGAAATTTTAAAAAAAATCAGTCAGTGTAATATCACAAATGCAAACGATGCAATTCTACCCATTTGTATGCACTCCTTTTCTGAGAATTTATCCTGTACAAAAATATATCTAGCCGATAAAGATGCCATGGTTTATGTAGACATGGTGCCGCAGATTGTTGTTTCCCCGCAGAGCGCTTCTCATGCTCACGTGACGGAGCACTCGCTGAGAATGCCTCTTTAGCATGCTAGTGCAACAGTTCAACTGTGGTCTCGTACACGAAATGGGGTAGTCATTTTCTCCCTAGTGGTAATTTCTTTACAATTTGAAAGGATTTCGTGCGCAGGTTACAACTTTTCTGCCCCAATTTTACATTTCACTGAAATTCTTAGCGAAAGGTGATATGCACTGTGATCCATCATACAGCCAGGTTGTTTTTCCAAATTTTACAGTTCTAATTTTTTAGAAGTGATGGTCAATATTCTTTTTATTTGAACAAAACTAATTTCTGAGGCCTTGAGTAAGGCCCATGACATAATTGAGTCATGCTACACTAGGAGACTCAAGATTGTTTTTGGTCAGCTGGGGTGCAATGTAAATGCAAGATTTTTCTCTTTGACTTTCTCCAAATACAAAGACGGCCACCACGGCCGAGGATCCGACACGCGTCCTTGAGCATAGTAGCCCAAGTTTGTGACTACGGGAAATACATCCAACGACAAGACAGTTATATTACCTCAACATACACCAAAGGACATGGACGGTGCCGAAATGATGATCGGGAATCATTTTGGATGAAACATGAGCCACCGCTTTTCGATCAAAACTACCACTATTCCTCCGATCTGCAGCTCATCAAAAGTGTCAATTCTGTGTTTTGCGTAAAAGAAAAAAAATGTGTATACTGAAATGAACTCCCGAATGAAAAGTTCGTGTCAACTTCGAGTCGGTGGTAGACATTTTGTTGGCGGGGAATGTTCTGTTACTTGCCCTGAAGAAAGGCCTGCAAAGAAAAAATAAGTGGCTCCCTGCCCAATGTCGTCCGCTGTCGTTACTCTCGAACGGTCATGACACCCACCCGACTTCTATGCGACAAAACACAAGGAAGTGCATTTTCTGTCAAAGATATAGTCATGTCTAAAAGTTTTTCTGGTACCCCAGTGGTTTTTCGAAAACAACGGTCACATTAACATGCAAGTCTAAAAATATAGAGGCCTAATCTTAAAAAGGACGTAAAGGGAACGAAACGAAGGATAGCAACAAACTTTGTCCCGGGACTTTCCTGCGAATCTAAAAAAGCTTGTCACTACCGTCGGAGGCCGAGTTCTCAGCATTTGATTGAAGATGGCATCCGAACTTTGGAAACAAGCTATGTCGCACAGTCATTGGTTAGAAACTTGCTAACTGCAGTTAATAGCACGCAGAAATGCTTTCAGAAAGTTGTGCACAGAAAGAAGAGGGACATAGATAACCTTCTAAAGTTACAGCAGTGGATGGGTATTCAAAAGAATGGCACCAGAAGTTTCAATTTCCCGGAGCCATAAATTTCCGTTCTTGTGTATAACAAGGTCGTTTGTGGTTTTCCTTTCTGCCCTTCCACATTTGTCATTAAAACACCACTCGCATGTCGCGCTCAGAAAGTGTTGCTGCGGGTACCAGCATTTCCTCCTGAATCTTTGATGGCAACTCCTCGAACTTGCGCACGTCAATTGCATTGGCTTAACAATTTCGAAGCATATACGAGGTGTACGAGTGCCCCTAGATGACTGGTGTTTTCCACGTAAGCAAATATCGCTTCAGATATTTGAACGTGATCGCTGCCTTTTTGTTTCCTCCAATGTCCACACAAGTTCGTCCGTACCACACTGCACTCCACTGCGAAAGCGTGTCCATTCACCGGAGCGTGTGCCATTGGGTGACCTGCTTGCGCGGGCTCTGCTTCATGGCATTCCAGTGGTGGAGTACGCTGCCACGGCCACAAGGCTCCGACGACCACCTTTGCCGACGTGCTGCTGCGGTGCTCCGGCCACGGGAGTCGTGGGTGACTCCGGTGAGGAGACGGTCTGGGAGGGGTCCCGGTGGCTCACCACCACCAGGAAGACGACGTTGTCCAGCTCGGTCTGCGGCACGTCGAACGTCAGCGATTCATTGTAGACCGGACACAGCGTGGCGTGTTGGGCGGCTGTCTTCTTTTTCTTGCGAAGCTTGCCGCTGTGGAACAGGAGCACGCGAACGCATGGATCTGCGAAATCGAGTGCAGAGCACATGTTAAAGGGAGAATGAAAGACAAAAAATTATGATCCTCGTGTTAGTAAGTTGCTGTTCTCGCTTTGACCCCAAGGTGTGACAACACCTGGGAAGAGCCTGTATACTTAATTAGAGATAAATATCGATTACATGGTCTACATCATAATGGAACTAAGGACTTAAGAAAAAAATTGTCATTTTGCTAAAAAAGAAGAACAACGAACTCCATCAAATCGATGATTTACTTAATGAAAGTTGCGTGCTGCGGCTCCTGCACGAAATTCAAAAGTCGAGTTTTCGCTTTCATTTTCTTTTTCTGATAATGGGCCTACGATCGGGTGCGCCAGTTATACTTGTAGAACCGAATAAAATAGCATTATAGGCCGATCATTTTTTTTCACATTGGTGTTGTTTTAATGTTGCAGTGCGTGTGGCACAATCCGGACGAACTTTACGGTACTCAAATAAGCAATACGTTTCCAACATATGTAATTCTGTAAAAACAACGTTTACTTGTGCAAATTATTAAGAACATTGTAAACTTAATTAGGCGTATGTTTTTATACAATTTTCTTCTTAGTCTACCGTCTCTATACATGTCATTTTCTTTGTTACATCATTTTTGTACGCATACATTTATCTGTGTTACAATTTCATCTAGCAATCTTGCCCTGTGGCTTTCTCGAGAAGTTTGTGAAGGACCGCCCAACAGCTACGCTGGGGCTGGTCTAAGAATTGGGCAAGGCTTTTTAAAATAATTTACAAAACTAATCTGTCTCTTATGACAGGCCAACTTCCACCGCACTTCATTCAATGAAAGGTTTTCCTACAGCAGGGATTTAACATGAGAACATTTAAGACGTAAAATAAGCTGTATGTATTTCTTACAACTACAAATTTCGCCTATGTCATGCATAATCTTATAACACAGCACTGAATATTTTCTCGTCCATACTAACCACATGTTGAAATTATCCGGCTTCTAAATCTACAGGCTAAAATCACTAGTCACTAGAAAGGGGCGCGAGAAAATCGTTTTATATTTTTATACAAAGTATACTAACGCAAGTATAGTAACACATGTGCAGAAGCTTCGACCACGTAGCTTTGGTTGTGCTGCCACAGAAAGTTGTCGCGAGGTTTTATACGAGCGTTGCGTGATATAAAACGCGCTCAAGCTCCTGCGAGAGCTGTATACCACCAACGGTAAATCGTGTCTGATCGCAGCGGTATACTGTACGAATTAACGAGCTTATTTGGGGGGCTGCAAAAAAAGTCGGATACTCTTTACGGGCCCTTTCATAAGGCGTGTTTTCATTCTTTCGTTGAGCTTGTCTTTACGTACATGAGCATGTGAACAACTTAACTAGAACTATAACATATATAATATAGTTCGAACAAACATGCATCCAGAAGAGTAAAAAAAAAAGCTATAACCACAACATATTAGGAAACGCAGCCTGCTTCAACTTACAGAACGACTCGAGGTTGTTCATTGGCGATGTCAAATTGCTGGCCTTCATAATGGTAAAGGTGAGTCTCTCGGCTGTCGGCAGGTAGCTCAGGCCAAACAGTATCTCCCCCTTGTACTGTTTGCAGAATAGAAAATACCATTGGCGGTTTCAATTATGCAATACGGCAACAATATTATGATAACGGCATCTTTTTTTTTTAACAAAAAGCGTTTACGGTTTCTCTAATCACCTTATACAAATGAGAACTGTTCTTTAAATATTCTCTTCTGTATTGTGTGACTTCAGAAAGAAAAGTATCAATTACTGCTGATCTCACCTCGTGGAGGTCTTGGAGAGCGTTAGTGTCTTAAATCACAAGTAGGGAATATCAGTAGCTGCGTTCATGATAGGTCCAACTCATTGGGTGGCAGTAGCATGGCACTCGAAAATTTCACTAGCTGAACAACGAAAATGGTGGTGCTAAAAACCTTATGACTGTACCGTACTAATCTCATTTAAACATATATGCAATCTATGAGTATAGGCTGATGAAATTGTGAATAAAACAGTGCACTGTGGGCCTAATTCAGCAGACAAGAGAGGTGCGTATGCAGCGAACACCTATTCATGCCAGATAAAAAATGGTAACGTGGTGCTCAAACATCAGAAGATCCTGATTAAACATTTATTAGTCCGCCGTCATGTCGTAAACATTCACATAAGAAACTTGGCGTGCGTGCCCGTACAAGATAAAAGTAGAATAATAATTTTGTTGTGACTTTTGGAAGAAGCACTGGCGAGAGAAAGAGGTATCGTGAATTAACAGTGTCAATTAGTGTTTCCGCTTAAAGAAAATGAAGAAACTTCGCACAGGCTCAGCAGCCTATAAAGCAGCAAAAATATTCTTATTGAGTATGCTGAGCAAGAAAACACGATGACCAGACCGAAACTCTCACAACACTTACTTCCTTTTTGTTTTCGCGTTTTTCGCGCAGCATATTCAATAAGTATGTTACTTCAACTCGCCCACATCAGGACTCCTCCTGCAGGAAAATATTGTTCCTAAATTTTGTCATTTGCTTGCTCCGTTGAAAAAGAAATTACGGAAAATTTGCTTCATGATCTCGATAGCAATAGCATAGACAGGAGAACGGTATCTCAGAAGAGAACGCTCAGTGGTATAGCGCGCTCCAAGCCTTCGGGAGCCGAAAACGCGACATAGATGCCATCTCATAGACATCGCCTGAAATAGTAGGCAGTGATATCTCACCTGCTTAGGCTCCTTCAGCTCCAGTTCTAGCATGTGTTCTGAGGGATCTTCCACCAACTTGTCGACTTCTTTCAGGGGAACGATCACCTCTCCCACTTCGGTGTCGTTGGAGCACTGCATGAAATGTTCAAGACTTGTCATTTTATGACCACATGCGCACACTATTGAGCTGTCGTTGTAGGACAGCTGAGCGAACAAGTAAAAGTGCACTCATTTCAGCTTTCATCGTAAAACATGGATCAATTCAGCACAAATGAAAATTATGAAGGTCACTCGTCAGGGCAGCTACTCAATGAGCACAAGTGGAAATTGTTATTATGCAAGTCTGAGTACAATGCAGACACTGAGCACCAGTGGGCATTGTTTATCTGTCATCACATGACAGGTCAGCCTATGAGCGCTTGTGCCATTAAAGTTGTCTTCCGTGAGGAAAGTGTAGCCATTAAGGAAAAGATAAAATTGTTAATCTATCATCGAAGGAGAGTGCTGCTAATGTGAAAAAGTAGAATTTGTTCAGCTGTCATAGTAGCTAGTTTAGGTTATGGGCACGCGTGTGAATTGTTGAGGTTTGATGGTAGGGCAGGACAGCTGAAGATAAAACATGTAAATTCTTCAGCTCGGATTGAGGACAGTGCAGCCGATGAATTTGCATGACACATCAACCCCTGGAACGTGTTTAGACGTGTTTTCAATGTATTTTTTGACGATATAACTTGAAGCAGCAGAATGCAACAAGCACAGAAACAGGAAATAAATTGACCGCAATGTGACGACTGCTGACTGCCGATTCAACGCAATTTGCTTTTTCTGTTGAGGCTCATTCCGCATCTTCTGCTCATCTGTTTGCACTGCTTCAATTTATATTCTAGATGAGCCAACTCATCCCAAATCTACTTCTTTCTACAGTTGAGAAGACGACGGCTGCTATACAATACGTTCCCGAAAAAAATGCCCCCACCTCCCCGAAGGGAATCGTGAGGAAATGCGAATGCATTTCTTGCGCCGAGAGATTTCGCCTTCACCGACTTCTGCCATCGCCTTGAGAGGCGCCCAGCCAGCGAACGGTCGAGAGTGAGGCGCGAGCGGAAGGGAGAGTGGGGCGCAGGGAGGAGAAAGAGGAACGGCGAAAGAAGGAGCGGCGAAGCACTGCCCCTACCCTCTCCTACACTCTCTCGCACCACATGCTCCGGTTGATAGGGGCGAGGAGAAGCGCGCGCGCCCGCAGCTGTTCCTATGGGAGAGGGAGTGAGAGCGGAGAGATAACACCTGCCGGCGCGCGGACACCGCCGCGGACAACGCCGGATGCCTGACATAGCCCGACTAAGAAATGCATTCACATTTTAAAAAAAAGTGGGCTGAACAGCATTGGTGTGTCACCGTACTTTGTTGGATGCAATGCGTGAAAGCTGTTCTGTTTTTCAAAATCAAATGCTTAGTAATTATGGCGCCCTTGATTGCAAAACAGGAGCTAGTTGTTGTTGTTGTACAGTAAACTTTATTTCTTGCTAGAGAAGACGCAAGGGAAACCCCGCGCCATCCGGCTAGTCCCATGCAGAGACCGCCAAGACCAGCTTGACCGGCCCGGTCGCAGGCACTCTGAACGGCCAGGGTTCGGTCGTTGAGTTCGGGGCTTCAAGCACGGCCCACCTGTCCTCCCTGAAGGCGGAGTCGATGGCTTCAAGATAGTGCGCTTCTAATTAGCGCACTATATTCTAGACCTTGGTGTCTATATAAGAAATACTGTTTATCAGCTGATTAGTAACAGATATGTGGCTATTTAATTGAATAAATATTGCTGAATTTTAATTTTAATTAATATTGCTGAAATTTAATTGAATTGAATATGCTGCCCCGTAACACGGAAAAATTATTCGATTAGCTCCTGTGCCTGTGAACTTGAGCTAGTCGCATAATTTTTCCGTGTTAGCGACTTTCATTCAATTTTTTAATTGTCACATGTCTGTACTAATCAGCTGATAAATAGCATTTATTATTTCGGCGCCTGGTTTAGAAAAATATTTCGCTAATTAGAAGTGTGCTACCTGGAAATCTATTTATAAAGTCTCGTCAGCTAAAACGAATCTGTTAGATCATTACATTTTCTGGCTTTGGCACAAAAATGAAAATTCACGAGTCACACAAAGGAGTATAAGATAGCCTTCTTGTATATTCCGCCACTTTGTGCAGCGTGATATTTTAATCAATACTTTTCAAATAGCTAATCAGGTATTACGAAACGTATTAACGACGAGTTAGGTACCAGATACATGCGCAAATGCATGGGAAATGGATGAATACTATCCTTTAAAAAAGGCTTTTTCTGCAACAATTTGACAAGAGTGTTCCACGGAACAACAATTACTTAGACGCTATATGAACTACGGTTTGCATTTTTGACTGCAAAATATCACAGGGAGAACCGCGAGAGCGTAAACCTACTCCACTTATCAGAACGCTGGTCTCTAAAGGGCTTCGTTTATGCAAAAGAGAACTTTGAATTTCATCGTCTAAAGATGCATGTTCATGAAGTAACATCAGAAATAAAACAGTGAGACGTTTAGCTCCATGGCGTAGCGGCGGCAGAAGTGAAAATCTACATGAAACAAGAATAAGTAACCCAGCAATCTTAATGTATATTGAAGACACATAAAAAGTTATGCTGGATATACATGGCTTAGACCATCAGCTCACCTTGTCCATGTCGTAAAGGGCCAGGTAAAGGGAGGAGTCCTTCAACTCTCCCCTGGCCAGGTCCAGCGAAAAGGTTTCATTGTAGAGCGGGCTCTGCGTCTTGCGCTTGGTCTGTGTCTGGTACTGGCCCAGGCAGTGACCCGAGCTGCCGAGGCTTATGCAGCTGGGTCGCCGAAGGCCGGCGCTGCCACGTCGCGGCTTCTTGATGCGGCCTTTTATTACCTTGCAGGTAATGTACGGATCACACACGACGCCGTGGGGCTTAGGTGGAAGGTTCTGCGCCTCCTGTGACATAGTATAAAGAACACTTATTTACTTTCAGATGAGCGCTGCAATACAACAGCAATATTTGTTTATCTCCTACAGCGAGAGATCCATTTATTTGGTTCACAAAGATCACACCGAAACCTGTAATCACCCGAGTTTCATTTATGTATCGTTGCATTCTCGTCGTCTGTGCCCGTGCTCAATCAACTAAAATACAGGATTTTGTTTGTTTGTTTGTTTGTTTGTTTGTTTGTTACATTTAGCACATATGGATACTCTTTCGCCGATTCCTGCCTAAATGTTTGAGCGAAAAGTATCGAAAGCTTTCTTCTTCTTTGTCTGGCATTTTGCCTGGTGCTTTGCAGACATATTTTTAATGTACGACAAGCAAACCATATAAATAGCCTGCAATTAAAAAGCCAAGTGACAAGGTTCCGAATGTCATTAGTGAGTTTCTGTCTTTCTTGCTTCCTAAGTACGTTAATAGTTATGACGAAAAAGCTATTCCACCCAGCTTAACACACTGTTGAGATATTTTAATTAATTCAAATACCTTTTAGAAATGATTAACCACCATGAATTATGCAGATCAATATGCGATAAATCGGAGCAGACGAGGTAAGTTCCATTTCCAATTTTCGGCCATGAAATTATGAGATCAATACGCCGAAGCACGCTCTAGTGCTTTACTAAACTGTACTAAAAGCAGAGGGAGTGCTCAGAACTAGTCTCGAAAAGTGAAGCAAAAAAAAACGCTTATGCCAATTGTGGCGCTGCGATCGGTAGTGTGCAATATGTGTCAGCAAAGTGAGGTATTGGGCTAGTTGGTTTTGCATGATTAGAATACTGCGCTACAGTTACTGGGACATGAGAAGTTAGAGAGGACACACGTTACGAAGTGGACACGACAAGCGCAACGTTTTCACTTCGTGACGTGAGTTACTTGCAATATGTGGTCAATTTATGAGCTGCGCGGGGCTTCACAGACGCGGCGCACAGGCTTCACACAGAAGGAGTGCACAGAAGGGGTACACAGATGCACACTTGCCAATAAAAAGACCGAGGTTTGAAAAGCTCTTTTTCTTTCCGGCAACTTGGTGCTCAGATTGCTTAGGTATGCTTGACTATGACGCAAAACGCATTTGCTTCAAAAAAGTTGGGGTGGGGAGTATATTGCGCTACAGTCAAGCATACCTAAGTGACCCGGATTGGAGCCGCAGCTATAGATGACGTTTTTTTTTTTTTTGTAGGACTCGTTGCGGTTACATGGATTTAGGTTTTTCACTTTTCGCTTCTTAGTACTGGCTAAGCTGCTACGCGCTGCTATAAAAATTAACGCAACTGTCAGGAAAAATTTTAAAAAAAGTGAGAGTGAGGGTAGAGATTTGTAGTGCCACCAAAAAGGGTCGAAGGAAAACACAAAGTATGGCTCTCCAGATCTGATGCGGATGCGACTCTCGGACGCACATCTATCCATAGCCGAAATCTGAGAAGTCCTGCTTTAGACGTAATCACGCCGAGGTTTGTGCGCAAATTACATTGTTCTTCGAAGGGATGACAACACAGAAAACTGGCCCATGTAGAAGCAATGGACTCGAAGAGAGTGTGTGCACAAGCCTCATCACCGCGACGACTTGCACAGCAAGACTTCCACTATTTCACCTCAGAAAAGGTGTGTCTCGGACTTTCGTAATCCCAAAATATAACGGGGGGCCAGACTTTTATATTTATATTTTTTTTAATCCTGCACATTGGTGCTACAAATGTTTATGGTCGCTCTCAAATTTGTTTTATTTCCCTTGACATTTCGCGAGAATTTTTCTGGCAGTGCATAGCAGATGAAGGGATTTTTAAGAAACGAAAAAAAAAAGCAATAATGCAGTACCATGTTCAACTAAGCAAAAAATACCACCCATAAATGGAACTAAAACCCTGGTCTTTTGAGTGGGAAGCGGCATAGTACGTGAGCAAACCGTTGGTGGAGCCGTGAGCCCCTCTTAAATTATGACATACTGCAGGCTAGCTATCATAGCGCCAATAGTGGCTTCACCCTATTTCGGCTTCACTTACGATGCATTGGCGGTACGACGGTTGTGAACACTTTCTCTGGTTCTATTATATTCTAGCCATACCATACCAATTTCTTTAACCTTGTGTTTAAGTAGAAACTTCCAGCACTGCATACGTTTTTCCTGTTCCCAAATTATAACCTCTTCATAACCGACCTATCTTTAGGCGAGAAAAAGAGATGCAGTCTGCAAAATTTTCTTTCGAAAGGTTCCATAAGAACAACGAAAAAAAAAACATCGCGAAAAAAAATATTTTCAAGTCGTAAATATGGGCGTGTACAAACATGTCATCATTCGTGAGCATGGCAAGAAGCCCCCCGATAAGTGCGCATACTCTCTTTTTAGCGTTTTTAATATTAATAGATGACTTCCCAAAGACCAGTAGGGAAAGCTCTTGTTCAAAGTACTTTGTGGGAATAAAAGAATATTAATTGCAAAACTTTAAGATATTAGGCCTATGCAGCCTCGCGCTGCGCAAGTTGCTCATCTTCATTTCCTTTTGTCCGCGCACCAGCCGCTGAAGTTGATTTCTGCTCCTCACTTTTGGAGTGCGGGTAAATGACACTCTGGCCAACGAAGGCGCGAGTTTTCAGTAATATTGAGCAGTGTGCTGCTGCTTCGTTCGCTTAGGAAATTATCTCCACGAACGCAAGTGCAGCTGGCGATGACGATAATAATTACTCAAACTGAAGTGCGTCAGAAAGAAGGGTCGAGAATGTACGAGGCTTGTTCTGGCTCTCTTGCTATCTTGCACCCTTCAACATTAGATGACCTTCTAACTCGCCCGGTATTCAGTACTCTAAAATAACTCCCCAAATACACTACAGTAAACGCACTTGGAAGAGCGGCCGCTTAGGCCAGTTGGCAGGCCATGATGAGCACTGTAACGCAAAATGAGGACGCAGACGCGCTCGTCGTCGTCTTTTCGGCCCTCATCGCCTTCATTTTGCACTACAGCCCTCGTCAGTACCAAACATTTTCCAAGACAATTGATACACGAGGTCTAGCCTCCTCTGTGGAACTGAGCGTACCCGTATGGTGACGAAAAGTTTTCCAGCGGGAAAGCCTTGTGTTGACGACACCGTTGTCGAGGATGTCTGGAACCTGAGCAGTATTGTCACCTTGCCCAGCATCGGCGGTGTCTCCTCCAGGCCTTCCACGCTGCCCACCACGTCGCCGGAATTGTCGCTCTGCGAGCAGCCGTTGCAAGCACGAAAAGGCTGTTGCTGCTGTTATATATTGTCGCCACAATTGATTTTATTTCTTTTCTATGCTAACATGCGTATACTGATAATTAATAATATTTATCCTCAAATAAATTGCTGCTAATTTTTAGACAGTCAAAAGTTCATGACATGTTGCGCTAACAATACGTATTGTAAATGAGTGGTGTATCGGTAATAAGTATTTATTTAATTATTTATTCAAGACAACTGACAGGTCCCTAGCGGCATTGCGCGAGGGGGGATAATTCAATAAAATGTTAAAACATGTATAATAGCACGAAAACGAAAAGAAAAGGTGCATATTTTACAAAAATAACAATAATAAGAAATTGTTGGAGCAATTGTACACAGGAACATATAATAATATTGCGATAGATGAGATACAACAAAGAAGCCGGACAGGCAAGAAAAAATACAATTTCCAACATGGCAGCCCATTTACAATAATATTTTAGACAGTTCATGACAATCCATCCATGTACAATAACGGAAGCAGTAGTGTAGGTGTACATAATATGCCGTTGTTGTTAGCTTAGAAACACACAGGAGAAACGAGAACAAGTTGTAAGGATCGTAAAACCGAATTCACCAAATAAAGAACAGCGATACGTAACATTCAGCATCATGGTCGGCCATGTTGCTACAAAATTTTATTAATTGATGCAAACGTTAGAGTGGTCATTCTGTGAAAAGTTTTAGCACGTATTGTTTACATGATACGTACTGCCTGCCACCTCAAAGCCACGATATAGCACTAGGAAACGTACCGACCGCTGTTTCCTAGGGAAGCGGTCGCTGTCAACATGCTACGCGACGTGTTTAGCCAAGGTGTTGGAATACCCATTATTTGTGCATAAAAACTGTGTGTTCAAGGAAATAAAATTTTGTTGGTAGTTTGAACTCTGTGTGTCGTCGTCTCTTTTTTGAGTCCCTGTCATGTTTGCGCAATTCAACACTTAGGATCATCAACCAACACGCCCAGCTGTCATCCATTCTGAGAAATAGATATGTGCCTTCTTATAAGGCTTTTACTGGCGTATTCAGCGGACAAATCATGTGGACTGTGCCCTCAACATCATTGTTCAAGGTGCTCTCGGCTACGCAGACGGGAATAGCTCCCAACGACACGCAAACATGTGAGATTATTGGAACAATATTGTAAGGGGAGCAGTGATTCAGCAGTGATAGAGGGACCGTGAGCGGGAGAAGGATGAACGATTGGGATGGTTGGTCCTGCATGGCTGATGTAGGAAATTAGAAAATAAAAAAGACACATACAGAAAGGACAGAAACAGTGGTTGTCTTGGTTTCTCTGTTACTAGTATGCGCCATTGTGTGCGCTCTACTTCTTCACGTCATCAACATTGGCAATAATTCATCGTCCACTTCAACTGCTCCCAGGCAACTGATGTAATAAAATAGACAGTCTTTGCCGTATCTCATGTTGTTCATTTTTTCCGCTCTTGTCATATATCTGGTCGTTAAGACCATGTGAACATGTGGGCGAATACAGGTTCCAAACGGGGGTGTCTAGAAATTTATTTCGCCCAAAAAGTCGATTTTCATTTGGATTCAGCTACCATGTGCGACTGTTCATATAAATAATAATGCCAGCTTCTCTACGGCACACCGAACATTTAAGCTTTCTTGCGCGTGTTGAAAACTAATACTGAGCTCATAATTGTATACGAAGCACAAAAATGTTCTTGGTATACGGCTTTAACGCTTGTCGCTTTTCTACATGCAACTTTCCCCCCACTGCAATACTGCCCAAGGAACTAGTGTGTGTAAAATGATCCACCAAATAAATATGCCAGGTCACAGGCGTTAAATCACAAAGAACTGCACTGGTGTGCAACGAAAATGTGGCACTATAGATTACATGGTACTCACGTAGACAGACGCCTCTCCGCGACTGCTGGCTGTGGACATGCTGCTGTAAGTGGAGTCCCTGGCCGCCCGGCTGCGCACGAAAGGCAGCAGGACGATGGAGCCGCCCACGCCGCCAGTAGCACCCACCAGTCCGCCACCTTCGGCGCCCTTTCCATCCCCGGTGGCCGGCACGGACTTGGTGGATACAGGACATGCCGGCAGTGGGATCACGTCGGTGCCGTAGTAGAGCTTCTTGCGTTTCTCTGCGCGGTGAAATATGAGAAGGGAAAGACGTGAACGCACATGCCTTACAATGGTGACGAACGAAATGGGCCTTAGTCGCGGGTTCGATCCCGGCCGCGGCGGTGGCATTTCGATGGAGGTGAAATGGTAGAGGCCCGTGTACTTGTGCGATGTCAGTGCACGTTAAAGAACACCAGATGGTCGAAATTTCCGGAGCCCTCCACTACGGCGTCTCTCATAATCACATTGTGGTTTTTGGACGTTAAACCCCAGATATTATTATTATTATTATTATTATTATTATTATTATTATTATTATTATTATTATTATTATTATTATTAATAAATGGGCCTTAATACATTCGCCCGTACAATGTTATAGGACACATTTAGCTAGCATCAACAGGCAGTTTCAGTTCACCACGACCAACGGCTGATGTTTGGCCTTACTGGAGTGACATAGTGAAAATATGAAGCGCTTGGGACGACGCCGACAACAGCGCTCGTGTTGTCTTCAAATCTGTTGCCGTCGTCCTTTCAAACACTTTACATTATCGTTTTGTTGGCCGTTCGCAACCACCTACGTTTACTTGCGCTAGCTCGCCACGTGGTGCACCGTATCCCAATCGTGTTCATCCTTTCCGCCCGATTACTGATGCCGCTCCAAGTCACGCTACTTCTTTCGCCTGAAAAGACCTCAAAAATGGGCTCTCGCGAGAGCACGAGAACGTACGATAGGATCTCATGGAAACGAAATCACATGGAAGCACATGGAAACAAAATTTTGCTACAGGTAACAAATTATTTCGCTTTGTCGAAAGTTGCAGACGTGTATACCCTCAGAATCCATGCACCTCGTTTATCCAAAAGTTCCGGAGCGGTGAATATGCTTAACTTTTATATTGATGTGCGCGAGTTGAAAAATTTTCCGACCATGTTTACTTCTTTTTTTTTACACACCAGTTTGGCAGCAAACAACAGCCATGCAAAATTATTAGCAAAAACCAAACCGCCATATTTTACTACGTGATGATAAGCCAGGAGAACGTAGAAAAGAAGAAAAAATAACTTTACGAGGAAATTATTTTTGCGACTACACGCGCAGTTCTTTTTGAGCCAACACAATATAGGAGGTGAGCAGTTCCTTCGAAAATCCCCTGTGAGAAAAAAATCGAGACCACACGTAAAGAAACAGAAAGAAGTCTACCTGCCCAGACATGTTTTCCGAGTGTTTCTCGATGTCCCTATATCGCTACATTAAGATTCGGCGCTATAACGCATTTGTGGTCAAGCCAAAGTATCTTAGATATTTAAGATGTTAATAATATAACTTTGGAACCGCCCGAAATAACCAACACTCCAGCGCCGTGAACGTATCCAAAGCCTAGGACAACAAAAAGGGCAAAACAAATGTAAGCATTAATATGAGCACGTGCGAAAGACTTCTTTTGGGCTAATGCGACATATTCATCCTAGAGCTCTTGGGAAAAATTTTCGGGAAGGTATAAAGCTGCCACCGCAAGAGAGACAAGAGGCGCGGGAACACATGGGAGCTGACCTGCTCCCAGCAATCAACCAACCGCCCGGCTCCTGCAGGGGTCACGAGAGAGCGCCTCCAGTTCCGGGTCACCGAAGCGCGCCCCAGTTTCCCACAAAAACGCGCTCACCAGCAGCTCCCTCTCCTTTATTACCTTTCCCTCACGGCGCCGACACGTGTTCGAGGATGCACGCTCCCCCATGGGGATGGCCGCGCCAGCGCTTTCGTTGCTCACCCTAGCGACGACAAATGGAGATAGAGAACGTCGACCCATGACCTCCGAGACTGGCGTGCAGCAAAGGTGCGTCGTTGCAATCTCGGAGGCTACGTTCTACCACAAGTGGTGTGCGCCTCAGATGAGACTGGGAGCGATATCGGTGGCGATGGAAACTAGGTCAGTGCGAAGAAGCGCTCCAAGGCGCTGCGGTTTTTGCGAAAGAAACGGTAAGGAGAGAGGCGAGCGGTGATTCGATTGGAGATTCGGGATAACAGCGTCTTCAATTTCACGAATAACGAATGGAGATGATAGAGTGGTATATCAGATATGTTATTAGGGTCATCGGCCGGTGTCGAAAAGTATAGGGGTAGTGTTATCATACGCTGAATAATTTTTATACATTTCACATCATGTGGCTGGGATATTAATTGACAGTCTTCTTTCTGGCCGGTGCTGGAGGAAAAGTGATCGACGTCGGCACCATTTACGTGGAATCATGGTAATGCATTCTCACGGCATTTTTGTTTTTTGTCGTCCTTGATGCAATGCTTGCTCAACCTAGCAAGGAAAAGTTCTACGCCATAATTTTACAGTTGAGACAGCTTGAGCAGTGGCTGCCTTTCACTTTTTGCGCTGAACATTCTTGGAAGCGAATTACGTGTGTCATTACAGGCGATAATGAGGATAGATTGCGCTATAAATACTGTCAGCTTTTTCACGTGTTCTTCAAGGAGCATGGTTAAAAGAAAATTGTTAGAAGAAAATTACGTGAGCTATTGAAGGCGATACTGAGGACCGAATCGTGCTGCAAATAATATGCTTTTCCAGGTGTTCTATAAGGACCAGAGTTTGAAGAAGAAACTCCCAATAAATAACTCCCCTTGTGATGTACTACACAAAGCACGAGTTCTTTATAAGAAGTATCTGAAAATGATTGGGGAAGAGTGTGGGGCTCATGATCCCCGTGGTAAGCGCTAATAAAAAAACACTTTATCCTGCAAAAAAAGTATACATCTTGATGTTCTCAGCGGTTCTTCATAAAGGTGTCCATAAACGACGCCAACTTTACTGCTGATTTTGGCTGGCTGTTTGCAGATGACAAACACTCGCGGAGCACATGGGGTGATCTAGAGTCATTGTTACTTTTGTGTGAGCAGCCTACGTGGTGTCATCAGTTGGTCTGCAGAATAATGTGCGAGTGTATTTGCAAGGAGGATCCAGGACAGCCGTAATAAAGCGCTCTCATTCGTCTGGATCTAAAGATGGCATAATTTATGCAGCCTACTTCATGCTACGCTGGGCATCATACCTTACATTTCGAATAAGGTTGCGCAAACTTAATTGATCGACAATGGTAGGAGTTAAGGTTTCGTGCGGCACTGGTTAACTTACCTGTGATACTGTCTTAACCCCCCCACCCCCACCCTTTTTCCATTTGTATTGCCATTTCATTTGCCGGAGCGATGTTTCCATTGCGAAAGTTTTAAGTTCTACAAGAGAACCAATGATTACGACATCACACAATCGCACTTTCGGGACGTTTTAGATGTGAAGCATCTTATGCTCGGGGCTATGTCCGTCCCACGTCTGTCCCGCGTCCCGCGTCCGGCCACTTTCGTGAAGTAGGGAAGCACCCACTAGGCGAACCAGAACACTGTAGTATAATATAAGGCCGTCAACCACCACTACAGCCACCAGAGTCATGGCCGAGAGCACAGAGAGGCTGCTTAGCAATGGCTAGGCAGGTGGTGTCTGTCGCCCAGGTTGACTCCATTCCTTGATCTTGCTTGCATGTGTTTGGGGGGGCGGGCTTAGTCCGTCCTTCCTTCCCGCGTCCCACACCACAACAGTGCATGCGCGTCCCCTCCCCCTCTCTCCTACGCTCAGCCCCTTCCTCTACTCTAGGAATCCTCTACTCTAGGGAGCGGCGCCCGCGTCCCACACCCCCCACAGCGCATGCATCTCTCCTCTCCTAAGGTTCCCCCCCCGTTCTCTCCTCTAGGAATCCTTTACAGAGCGGCGCGCAAGACGGGTGGTGCGACAGCTGCATACTCCGCTGGGAGCACCACGGTAGTTCCGCGGTATGAAAATGACGGAGCGCGCCTCATTCTCTCTCCTGTGCAGCGCCGCGATGAGCGCCCGGGCCGCGAAACGAGAGCGGCGACGTTTCTCCCGCTCAAGCTAACCATCTCCCCGCTGCTTCGCATCCACACATGTTCCCCTTTAGCGGGAGATGGGGAAGTTTGTTTAATCTCACACTAATGTGCACTATGAACCAGAGAGAACAGTGAATTAGTCACGTGAATATCTTTAAAATTGGAGCAGGGTTTCGGCACTATACTGATAAGGAATATATGACCGGCTCTCCCGATCAATCAACTCAGCCCCTCTTCCTTACGTAACTCAAACGTCTGCGTGCACTAGCACTAAAATTAGAAAACAATTATATAAATAGGCTTCGCATCCAGGATAAAAGGGCAGCAGTATTAAACTGAAGAGGGACACGAGAATTCACCGACCATGTTCGGACAAACACTCTTCCCAAATGTCACACCAAAAAAGAAGACATTGCTTTCACCCACTAAAGATTGCTGGCAAACCTACAATCGCCCCTTTCTTTCTTCACCATTGGCCTTGAAATCTCAAGAAGACTGCAATAATCCCATACATTTATTAGAAGACCATTTTCCTGAGCTTCATGCGAAGTAGACGTGATGCAGTGAAAAAGGATGGGAATATGTCATCGCCTATAAGAAATGTTGATTGATAATGGGCTATAGAGTTACGAAACCAAGTTCAGCGGCCGCAGAAATCTTTCATTATCGAGAGGCCTCTGCTACAGAGACTGACGGCACGGTATGGTTAAACCCACAGCGAGCTCAATCTTTCAAAGCAACTTGAAGTGTCGGTAAAAGATCGATTTGAAACCTCTTGCTGCACGACTCACATATATATTCTCGAGGGTGGCGGGGCCGACATTTGTTGCGTGCTACACGACGCGTCCCCGAAGACGCGTGAAAAAAAAAAAACGCCGTAAAGTTCACGACAGAGATGCCACAGTGCCCCGTGAGATGGTTTCGTCTCCATTACCACGTTGCGAACGTATCAAAAAGCGATCAACTTCTTTCTTCGATAAATCATCACGTGGAAGACATTTATCACGCAATATAGACGATTTTACTTACGACACATGGGCGCTGCCACCTTGGGTGGCAGCGCCCATGTGTCGTATGTTTTCTCATTTTTGTATGGCATGACGAGAAATTCAACAATATCATAAAATGACGAACGCACCAACCCAACCGTTTTCATGCGTGCGCGTCTACGGAAGCACAGTTTATTTAGTTGTTAAAGATACAAAACTTCAAGGATAACAGACCAATATCCCGGCAGATCCGTAAGAAATTCCATATCACCTGCCATACTAGACTGGGAAGAACGACAACTCTCTGGTTCTATTTCTTTACGAAGTGCCTAATTTTGATTCTCCCCGAGATGGTAATTGCAACTTGAATAAAAACCAGCGGTAAACACGACATACAAAGAAAGAACACGACGGGACAGGCTGGCACTTTCGACTGATCGAAGCATGCCTGAAACGCAAACTTATGATCAGTTGTAAGTACTAGCCTGTCCCGTCGTGTTCTTTCTTTGTATGTCGTGTTTACCGCTGGTTTTAGGGGCGAAGATCTTTAGGGTGTGGGTCTGTCCCTCCTCTGTAGTTGTAGTAGTAGTAGTAGGTAGGTAGGTAGGTAGCCACGTGTAGTGGAATGTACCCAACTCCACGTGATAAAGATGACGATGACGCAGTATAGTGGAATGTACCCACTACACGTGATTAACGATGAAGTATAAGCGCGTTCCAGTATAGTGGAATGTACCCACTACACGTGATAAAGATGACGATGACGCTGATGACCATGAAGTATAAGCGCGTTCCAGACCACACATTCTCTTTCTGCCATGGATGAAAACGATCGAGCTTCGCCCACTCATCATCATTCACTTCGTGGATATGGCGTGATTTTTTATTCAGTTCGACATGTACGAACTAGCCCAGTCTATCGCCTTGGTAACTGCAACTTTCTTGCGACTCCTCAGTCCATATTTAATGCAAATCCTGAGGTACAAAAGAAAGAGTGTTAGTGTAGTTCGAGAAAGTTCAACAACCGACGATCTCTTCCACCGTCAGGAGGAAAAATAGAAATATATTTTAAACGATAGTAAAAGATAGTGTAAAAGATCGAATAAGCTGAAGTTCCTTACTACTTCGCACTTCGTCTTTTGCAAGTTGACATGTCTATCTTCACAAAAAGCCAGAAATACCTCAAGGCATATGCAAGTCCGTCAAAAATTATCTATACGCTATCTATCCATCTTTTGTGCAAGGGACTCTGCCCATATATAGAGGTATTCTTTACACAGCAGAGACTGTATATATACATAGTACTTGTGGCTGTTTTTTCCTGTTGTTATTTCTTTATTCTTTGTTCTTTTTCTTGCTTTTGAGTGCGTTTCAATGTTAATCTTATGATCACGAAGCAGGGGGCGTTAACGTAGGCCAGTTATATATATATATATATATATATATATATATATATATATATATATATATATATATATATATATATATATATATATATATATATATATATATATATATATAATGTCTATCCTTGCTTGATTGCTAGCTCTCCTAAGGTAATCAAAGGGTTTTATTAAAATTTTCTCTTGTAGAAATATGGCTCTTCTCATGTTGACTATACCTTCTAATTAGGCCCCAAGTTTGCGACGTCTCGAAATTTATGGTGGAACACCCACGCACAGTAGTTCACGCACTTTCCGAGAAGCTAAATTTAGCTGCGTAGTCCCACGCAAATTCTAATTTCCACAAGCTGGCAGCCCGCGTTTCGGTACTGGCAAACATCTCTGTGGTCAGGATACTAGCGATATTTTTTTGTTTGGTTGGTTGTTTGCTTGAGAGCTCATAGTTATCTTAAATGTCCAGTGAAGAAGCCAGGCTTACTTCGATAACATCAAACGCAGCGGTACCTCTCCTTTTTTTTTCCTCTTTGCCTCAGGCTAGCTAATCAGTTACTCCTGAATATAACCCTCGATTTATTAAGCAACGTAAGTCTAATAGCAGCTAATAGCAGCACACGTGCACGTATTGTCAGAAGAAACACGGAAGTTTATCTTCCAAGAAAGACGGGTGAAGATTGATGCAGACCCGGCAGAACGCCAGCCGAGAAAGCTTTTTAATTTGGTGAAGTTATAGACCGCCCGCTGTGTATAATAAGATACCCGCTTACGCATCACACTCGTGGATAATTGTACGGCCGTTTAATTTCGTTCCGGAACACAGGCCATGGGGGTTTTTTCCATCGCAACAAACACGTCGCTTGTTCATGAAGTCCAACTTATCGGAAGACAAGTGAAGGCGTGGAAGAGACCGGGAAAATTAACTTCAAGATGAGTTCTTCACAGCCTTCTACCTCGAACAGCTTCGGACAGCGTCCCTATTCTGGCGGAAATAGAATCGCCAGGCAGTGTCTACAGTGCATTTCCCGCTGGAGTGGTACAAAAATAGCGAAGCATTTCTTTTTTCCAAGTGGTGGGATGGAACACACTTTCATTAAATCTGCGAGCAGAACCATATCTTCCCACCGTACGAGTTGTAGTTCTTAATTTATTTTTTTTTATTGTTATTATTTTTTTTAGATTTGGAAGGGGCGCCTTTCGTTTATCAAGAGAGCATCCCTGTTGCTATGCTTGTGCGTTCTGCAGTTCAAAATTTTACTTCTTTGTAACTGCGTATATATAGAAGGTCAAACAGAGGGACAACAACCGAGGTGAAATGGTAAAGTAAACGCTTCCTTGATTTTACTCTAGAAGGACATTTTACATATTTACCTTGCAAATACGGGCATGGAACGATCTTGTTAAGTAAGACTAGGTGCAGAGTTTCGAGCTTGCATTTCAGGTACGCTTTTTTAAAGTGATACCCTCCCTATGTACAAGTTCGTGGTTGTTTTAAGTGCAACTTGGGAAGTTAGATGCAGGCGTAGACGAAGTATCTTTTTTTTTCGTTTAACCCGCAATTTATTGCCAAAGCTAGACCGCGTGGCTTCTTAATGTCGGTGGTTGAAATGTGGTCGGGGCTACAAGCGAAATAAGCACATGGAAAATGCGAGTAAGACTTCATTAGTTTTATTATTGAAGACATCCTCACGGTCAAATGGGATTACAGTACGTATTGTCTGCGGAAATTTGCACATAACTATTGATTAAAATGCGAAATATGATATGAATGCCTGTCACTGCAAAAATTTGCCTAAAAGTGATCATAAATACCCTGTCACACATGTTAGTACATTTCACAAAAGGATATATTCTTGTCATCCACTGTTGGCTTGTACATTTACAACAAGCTGCGGCTTAGAAGGTCGGATATTGATGCGTCAAGGCTATCCCACTTGTTGGTGGAAACGCGGATAAGGCTTTGAAGGAAGTTATTTTCCAGCATGTCTGGAACATGGACGTCACGAAAGTGACAAAGGCTTTGAGGGGGGTGAGATGGGCGGGACCAATGAGACTCGCACCCATGTCGATCCTTTTGAGGATACAGTCTATGAAAATTCCCTAGGCGTATAAAATGAATAACCAGATGAAAGGAACATAGGAAAAGGCGAAATTAATAGTAAGTGGAAGAACGACGGTAAGTGGAAAAGTAATGAAGGGGAACTTAAACCTCACACAGAAAACATACACACAAATGACTTTTTTTTTGTTTTTGTTTTTTTTCAAACAATTTTTCTACACCCGTAGGGTGAAGACCGGAAATTAAACCATTCAATCCGCGTAACATGTACAGCTGCATTCGCAGCCTCTTTCGCCTCGGCGTATGCAATATGAAGCTTCCACTAATAACACTTCCCTATATTTAAACACAGCTGCATACAAGAGAATTACAGTGGCGCATTGTAAATTGCAGTGCATCCAGTGCGCAAGCTCTTGATAACAGAACACGATTAGGTATTACATTTAAGGTTGACATTACGAATAACAGCTGTAGCATATTTACTGCTCACTTCTCGACTATCACAGCATATGGCACGGATACTTTGTTTTACCTGGATACTGGGTATATCCGTAGCCAAAATTGTTTGTTACCTCGCAAACCGGCTTTCTGTTGGGCAAGCGTTACTGCTTATGACCTAGCCTCAACAGATATCTTCTGCGCATTGGCCGCAGATTACCGCTGGCTCCGCACAGTCTCACAATCAATTAACTGGCGCAAAATACAGGTCAATATTTGAAAACCTGGGCAAAGTACAACAAGTGACTGTTAGTTCCTGATATAGAGAGAAGTTTCGTCGTTTCTGGAGGAGCATACAACCGCTTTATTGATTCTCATCTCGTTCCATCTCGCTGTTGCATTAGTTGCTAGAAGATAACTGTACCGGTGTCCAATACTGAATTTCGGGAAAACAAGAACAATTTTGCGTGACGTTATAAACCAGCGGAAAGACCTCAACGCCATCTGACTGTCCGTAGCTCAGATAGTTGCGGTCTGGATTGACGCAACGCGTTAAAATTGCGACTCCAGGAAACGCAATAGGCTGGACTTAAAGAAGCCCCACAGGGGAAAAGTCGCTTTTCATTAAAACTTCCCCGAAGTACATAAATAAGGATATGGGACAGTAACGAGTAAGTTCGAGGTCGTCAAAACATCGTGCAGCCTTTAAGCTTTTACTAGATTAATATTGTATGGTCGCCAGTCCAACGTAAAGCATACATCACTGCACGCAGTGACCGGAGGGGTGCACGCGTGCAGAGGGCTATTGCAGAGGCCTACTCCGTCGTTAGCACCAGGATGCTTGAGCTACATGAGTTACAACCTGGAGCCCACGTATCTGACAAGAGAGTGCACATCGTCTGGATTTGTCTTCGCTTTCCGAATAATAATGTCATGTGTTTATTTTCCCAAAAACACGATATAATCATGAGGCATGCTCCGGAAATTTCGACCATCTGGTGTTCTTTACCGCGAACTGACACCGCACAGTACACGGGCGTCTACCAATTCTCCTCCAATTCGACCGCCACGGCCGGAATCGAAGCCGCGGCCTTCGTGTCCTTCAAAAGTTGCAGGCATAATTGTGAAGACATCAATGACTCGATAACGTAATGATTTCGCAACATTAGTTATTACTTAGCCGGAGCAGCCTATGACGTCATTGATAGTCCAACCATTGCAGTCACACAATTCACTTCCATAGATGACTCAGCAAAACCCACAACTAGCCGCCAGGATGTATTAGCGAGGACGCGTAGCATTGCTCACAGCATGGCGCGGGTTCGAATAGGAGCTACCACGCTTGCATTTAGAGCGGGCGTATTGCAAAAACACGCTTGTTCTTGGATTTGCGCAAATGTTAAAGAAAAACAGGAGACATACCTCAATTATTGTAACCTCACGCTAAAGCGAACATCATTGATATCATCATCATTATGGCATCCTTGTTTCGGTTTGTAAAAATTCAAAGTCAACGTGGTACGCCAATGGCCTATCAGAAGGCTCTATTGTACCAGGCTCTATTGAAAGACTCTTTATTAATGTACATAAAAAAGAATGTGCAGATAAGATAGAGCGCATCATGTGACAGCAATCTTCAACGTGTATTAAAGCGAATATAAATTCGGTTGAGTGAACGTGCATGGCAACATGATAAAGCGCTCAAGGCGGCTGCAAAGCAAACATGAATACCTCTTTTTTACGTGAGGTAGTGCGGATACATTTTATCTTGATGAGGCACGCATAAAAAGTCTTACGTAATATAGACTCGCTTTTTTTTTCTTCTTTTTTTTTTGAGGAGGCTGTACTCTCAGCTTAGTTCACATATTAAACAATGCAAATACTACATAAAAGAGTTTTGAGCAGGGTGTCCAAAGCGTTTCGAAACACGAACCGTACAACGTACAAAACGTTGACGTAACCAAAGTGTAGATATACAGGAGCACATGCTACACGCACGAACGTAATACACGCACGAACGTAAATAAAGCATGGGCTCAACATGCCTCCCCCCCCCCCTCCCTCCCGCCCCTTCAGAAAAAAAAATTTGGCTACGCGCCGGGTACAAAGTAACCGAAAAACAAGATAACTTAACTAGAAGTGTCTAGAATACATCTTACACCCCGCTGTGCTCGTGTGCACCAACATTAAACACTCTATTGTCTGCTCGGTTTAACAATGTAAAAACATGAGCTGTAGCCGGGAGAAAATTCATCGAAAATTGCGAAATCTCGTTCAGATAATGTCGCTAATGTTTCACGAAATTCTGAAAAAACAAAAAAAAAATAAAAAGAAAGCTGCCAGCTCGTGTTTTCTATTCACCATTTTTTCCACGAACTTGCTTGCAATGCCAGAGAAATCATTTAATCCTCTTAAGGCTGGTTAATCATTACCTACAGTGTTTCTTGCTTTCTAAAAGGAAAGTAAGTACTTTACAGCGAACGGCACATGTCACTTTCAACGATGGCTGGCTCTCACACGTGTTTTCAAACGAATATGATCGCACGTGGATGACCCCGCGTAGCAGAAGAGAAGCATCAGAAAAGAAGAGACCACGGCCAGCGCTTGGAAGAGGGGACGATAAACGCTCAAGTTTCTATAGCGTGTGTGGGAACACGACGAGGGCGCGTTTCAGCCTTGCAGGCGCGTGCATGTTGACACTGCCATACATTGCCTCCGCATCGTTCCTGCCAGCGAACGGTGGCCTCGCCCACCACTTCACGAAATCGAATGCCGGCGATTATACGGAACGCTTAGTATACCGGAGGCTTTGGGGGGGTTCTTCCTATTATTAGAGAAACAGGAGTAAGTGACAGATTTTGACTGGTCATTGACAGTGCTGTTGTGTAGCACTTGGGCATTGCCATAGTCGCGATGGCGTCACAGCATCTTCATAGACTCTCAATCTTTTTCAGTCTTTTACAGCCCCTTTTCACTTCACCAGAACTAAGTAGACAACCGGAAGTCTCCTCTTGTTATACTCATTTTCCTTCATTTACCTTTCTTTCTCTCTCTTTCTTCCTATTTTCTATATTATCATGCCAGCGAGCGTCATCTTGGAATCGGACAGTTCTGTGGAATGTGACCGCGCAAATACGAAGTGATTTTTTTATCTACACTCCCCGTTTATATGCCACCAGCTGAACAATATGGCCGAGAATTTTGAAAATGGATCCATAACTCAATCAATCAATCAATCGATCAATCAATCAATCGGTAATTCATTCTTACTCTTACTTAGCTTATGGGCAACTGCATTTGTACGTCAAGAAACATGCATATTGTGTTTGTCTTTTACGAATTTGAAAACGTGGTAACAGTGGCTAGCAAAATTATTCCACAGTGAAAGCATTGTCCAGCGACTCACCAAACAAATATTGCCCTGCTCGACTTAATGCCCAATAATGTCTGTGATTGATGCGATTATTAGCATGACCTCGCGCTACGCTATACTTATATGAAACAAGAAACTTCAAATTCGCGCTAGATTTCCTTGAAGAGGAGGCGGGACTTCATGTCAGAACAGGACTTCATGTCAGAAGAACATGGATGATGGTGAAAAACAAAAGAAACCGCAACAGTATAAATTACACTGATGACACAGCATTATATATAGTTCGTGTTTGCCATGTAAGCCACAACTTTAGCCCACCCATATTGTTATTGAACAAAACTAACAAGGTTTCCTGTAGTGTTTGCCCGAAGCAAAGACTTCCTGTCATGCCTACCGCTGACAGCCCTTACGACAGCCCTTATGTACGACACGCGAAGGCAATGACCGGCACGCCAGCAAACATGCCTCTGTGGAGTTGCGCAGTGACAGCTGAAGCAAGCGATGATCATACCACTAAGAGGAAAGTGCTGTTCACATCGATACGTAAAGCGATGCTTGGTCTCAGTGGCATTGCTATGTTTAGACGCCACCGGCTAAGTGCACATTACCGGTTGGCAAGGAAAGGCAGAGGAAAGTGGCAGGTCCAACTACGTGTAGGTATGCTTTATGTTTGGCCGTGGGGCAGGCATGTTTGTCAGTCGACTGCGGAACAAAAGAGTTACACAGTAAGCGCGGCCCTGGATGTCGCGGCATCATGGAGAAACAGGCGTCACGAAGCGTCTGAAATACACGAACTCCTACGGGAGGGCATTTTTTGCTGGCGCAGGTCATTCTCCCGGTCAATCACCCTGCAACCATCTTTTCTTAGCGCACCTCAAACATTGCCAACGGAGCTTTCGTGCAACAGTGAAAACGGCTCCAAAAAGCGACTTGAGCGTAGGTTTGTGGCCTGTTATGTCTATATTGTACCAAGTTGGGGCTGTAGGAGAGTACTATGTAAAAGATATGCGTAGAACTTGATCTTCAGCTATATCCACATCAGGATTTTCCTCGCACGTTTGCTGCTGTGAGCTATCTCACCCTTCAAAGATGTTCAACGTTTTATCTCCGCTACAGTAACTTCTACACTTTTTCATCGTGTGATCAACACTGTCCTTGTGTACAGTGAAGTTACCCTAGATATTAACAATTTGAGATCCGTTGTCGGCAAGCACCCGCCATCGAGGAGCGGCTCGTCCGGTCCGCTGTCCCGAGGCGCCCGCCAAGGCTTTTAAACTGTGTGAGTTCTTGTTCAGGAAGTATTTGTAACACCATATCTTGCATATTGACATGAGTGATTACGACAATTATCGCATATTCTTTGATGCGGGCCGTACGATGAAAAGCAAGAAAGGAAGAAACCGTGGAAAAGATATTGTCAGCGGGTGCTACCTTTCAGACTCGTTGCCAATGCCCAGGCGTCTCATAGCACAGACTGTCAAGAGTCACACCACTGGTGCATCTCAGAAGTACCATCAGGAATTATCTATCAACATTGCAGATGCTCAGGAATTTATAGGGGTACATTTTTAGAAATGTTTGCGAACTGCACACGACATGTGAATTATTCTCCTGTTCATACATTAGATCTACATTCAAGATGAAGAAGACTCCAAGAAGCGTGATTGGAAACGTGGAATTCTTTAGTACAATCCCAGTTGCGCTCTGCAAAAGCAGCTAATGCGGGCTGCGTTCCACCCGCTTTAGATTACAGACACGGAAACATTCGTTCCTCCCACACACTCATGCAATTCGCGAAGAGCCCATCGGACACGAGCTTAAAGACCGATCCCGCTCGTAGCCATTTTACGACTTCTCTTAGATCAACGGGTGATGCATAATGTAAGCGCGAAAAAACATGAAAACTGTAAGCGAACGGAGTCGACGCTGAATGGACAGCAAGTCAGAGCTAACGTTTTTCCTAGGAAATACAGAGATCTTCTTCGGTTGCTCATGCGCCCACTCGCAACTTCAGTTTGCGATAAAACAAATGTGCATTTATTTACACAGACTCCTCGATACTGTATACGGCGTACGAGAGGGCAAGGTTTGAGCAAACATGTCATATCTCACAAAATATTCTCCGAAATATAACGGCTACTTTTCGCTGCTGCAGGATATTTACCATTCCATATCGACTACATGATTTGACAAAAATTAGAACGACCCGCTCATTCTATTATATTATGTGGTGCAGTTCGATTTCGTGTTGAAGTTAAGGTTTGTGTGA